>JAUZNJ010034709.1:0-12579 GCA_034780135.1 Jordanella pulchra | reverse complement strand
CTATATAAATAAACTGAATTGAATTGAATAAATGTCATTGGTCAAAACTGAAGATATTGGAGCCAATTTCTATCATTAATAAGTGGAAAACACATCTCTGCATCATGTCTTTGTAAAACCCCTAAATTAAAAAGTTACAAACTAGGCTTTGCACATTTTTCTTTGACAGATTCATCAACGGGCTAGAAGTGAAAACAGCTTAGATAACATAACTAAAAATATGTGCAGCAGAGGAACAAAAGCAAAAGACCTTAAATCTAGGATTATATTGTTGTTACCAACACTACAAGTAACAGTACCTGTCATGTGAGATGGATTATTACACAGAGATGCTGTAATGTAGAGGTAAAATACACTGATGCACACCAGACCAGAGAAAGGTATGGACAAATAGAAAAGCCTGGCAGATAAGAAAATAGGGTCAAGCTGAGCATGAGGAAAAACTCCCTCAGATGTGGAATAAGGACTTTGAACTTTACAGACTGCTTGTTAAAGATAATGATATAAAAAGAGAGAGAGCTCCCACCTCAATACGATTCAGTGTCCTGTTTTAAAGTGATAATAAAGAGAAGTGAGAGAATCGGCGCTTTCTGTTTCAGGCAAATTCTCTTAAAGGAAAACTCTGATCCACCTGTAAAAGATTTCAAAATCTGCTGGTAGTTTTGTCCTGTTGAAATTTAGTTCTGCTTCAAAAGAGAACAGGTAATTTACTATAAGTAATTTAACAAATACCAAAGAGGTACTTATATATTATTTCACCTTAAAATATAGACAACAGATGCATTTCAATGCAACGTAAACACAAAACAGCCAAGTATACTTCAAAAGATTTCCTCTTTTTATCATGTGATGTGAAATCATGTGATCATGACAGGGTTGGAAGGTATAGTGAGCCACAACCTTATCATTGTTTAGCAGTGACATCACCCATCATAAGACTTCATGCATGAGTTGGTTTGGTCCAAACACAAAGAATGTAAGGAGAATTTCCTTTTTCATTATACAACAGGCAGCTCTGCATATAGAGTTTTACAGTTAGTCTAATTTAAAGTAAAAAAAAAAGAAAAGTGGGACAGCCCTTTAAAAAAAAAAAAAACAGTGAAGCATTTATCGAATTATTGACGCACCCGACTTCCCTTTGCCCTTTATCACGACACACTGCGTTTGATTTGATTTGAACCCAAGCCACTGATAAAAGAAGCCCCATAGTATGTAGGAGAAAGTAGGAAAACAAACTGAAGTGCAATGTTTCATACAGCACAACCTATACACAGAACAAACTTGAACGATCTGACGTCATTTCATTTTAGAAGTCAAACAAGTAAAACGGTCATGCATCATCAGAAAAGAAAATCAAAACCTCCAATTCAACTCTAACCCTGTGATGGGAGTCGGTCTCTGTATTAACTCCCCTTTACAAACCCAGCTTAATCATAGTATTTTAAAAAGGTGAACTGATGTGTGGTGAAACTGTAATTTCCATGCAGTTAGGCCCCATGACTCATTTTTCTAATCACTCCCAAGTCACGGGATGCCTCTGGGGTTGTTCTCCTGCACCTCAGCATCTGCTGCTCACCCCTTAATCGCTCCAGGAAATCTGATCTTGTGCCTGAGAGGCAGCACAAAAAGGATTACAAAATGTACAGCGTTTTACAGCCGCATAGCCTTTCTGGAATTTGAAAAAGACTAAGAAGCCATGTTTCTTCATCTGTGGTATAGTTTTTAGAGAGGCGTCTGCAGGATCTGTGCACACTAAACTACGCTTCTCTCAGCCCTGAAGCTTTCAAGAGCCCAACTGAAAATGGATGTTTTCCTACCTTAAGCACTACAAGTAATGAATACATCAGGCTAGCAAGGTGTGGCTCTATAGAATGCATTACGTCTGTCAATAACAATCAGTTCTTGTTGCAACACATGATTGGATAATGAAGCAAATGAATCAAATCTTGATACTGTGTAAATTGTTGACTTTTTGCATGATGACCAAATCCTAACTTTTGGACAACCCCAAAATAAACATGAATGGTTCTGAAAAGGAGCAGATTCTCATGAACTGTTGACAAAACAAAGAGCAGATTAGACCAATTCCCAATCTAAGCTTTCACTTTTGTTAAACTAAATATGAACCCAGGGAGCTCAAACTTAATTTTATGGCCAATTTCTGAGCTAGTGAATATGGAGCTTATCCGTTTACGTTAGGGAATAGTGTGGTCACCACAGTACAGTGAGTATTACTGTCTCAGCATTACTGCAACAGAAATATGCACTGTTTTTCTGTGCATGCTCCTTATTATAACACTGCTTTTGTCAAAAAGCTTCCAGCATTTCCAAATCCATCGGATCTCTTCGTTGAGAAAGGCTTAACGTTTAAAAGAACCAAAAATAAAGACTTTATTGGGCTTCCTTCAAGCTTTATGTTGCTGCTGAAAATAATGCTCTATCTCTCTCTTCTACAGCCAAAATAAACAAAGATACATCTTACAATAAGTCATTTATACTTAAAAATACCTCACTTTGAGTGTTCTTCCCTCAGTAACAGCAACCATACTGAAGAGAGTTTTCATTGTAGTTGTAAAGCTTATCTATGGTGAAAACACAATCCCATCACAGGCTGATCTTCTCTAACTTAAGCAAATATGAAAGCTGTCTTGAATGTTTTCTCACTTTGAGGCTAGTTTGTACCTACTTTTGAATATAATTTGCATGTGTACCAGCACAAATGTTTCTAAATATAGCTTTGAAAATATGGAGTTCTTACTTGGAAAAAAGCAAAGAATAAATTAATATATGAAATGGGAAGTGAAAAAAACTAAATGTGAGAATCTAGGCACAGGACTGCAAATTGTTTTTTGAGCAACTTTGACAGAGACAAATCAGGAAGTAACAAAAGGAGGTGGTTATTTATGTCAGAGCAGGTTTTTTTTTCCCCATACAGACGAGTAATGTAATTATCCAGTCCTCAAAATCTATTTAGTGATTTTTAAACCAGTTTGCTCTAAAAATCACAGAGCGAATCGGTCAGTGCGAATCAAAAACATTTCAAACCAATGTCATTTTTTAAACAAAGGCAAAGCTGTTCTATGTCCAGACTGAGAAAGTGTGTCAGTGATTGCTTGTGTTCAAGAAGGTTCACTGGAAACCATAAAAGCGGCTACCTAGAAGGTTTCACTGAATTTCTAAGAAAAATAAAAAATAGATTAACCTCGGCCAATGGGAGCTGGAACAAAGAACTAAGGATGTACATTTTACAGTGACAGCTTTCTGTGACGTTTATCGGCGCACAAGTTTTATTTTTGTAAAGGCTGAGATATTTTTAACAATAATAACATTCATTATTGTCCTAAAAATAAACCATGGCTGATGTACACTAAGTAGTAATGTGAGTCCAAGTAAATATTCGCTTCTGGTTTCCTCCACGTATTAAAATCTCGGCAGGTGGAAATTTACCAACACACACTCACCCAGAACACCAGGCTGAGGAAGAGCAGGATTGACTTAGACGTGCAGATACCGCAGTCCATGTTGACAGACTGAGTTGGGAAGGTAGAAAGAGAGCTCTTCTGTAGATCTGGTCCTTTTTTATTTAAAGTCACAGTAAGGGCTGATCTCTAGCTGCTGCCACCTTAGTCACAAGTTCCCTTCTCACTGTCTGACTGCGCTGACTGTGATCACATGGTCACATGACTGCTGGTGGGTGGGGGGTCACTCTCTAAAGCAGCAGACAAACAGAGCTTTGGTTTCAGTGAAGGGGAAACATTTTGTTAATGAATCAACTTTATCTATTTAGGGAAACATTTTTTAAAAAGAATTAACTTCTTTTATCTTTCTTTTAAAACACAGAAACTCACCACAAAATATCCCGGAATGTTGGCGTTTCATGAGTTAATCAGAGAACAATGAAAGGAGGATATTACTTCACAGGCTTACTGGGCATTATGTCATCAGAATAGTTAACGAGCTCTTTTCACTTTATTTGATCAGATTTTCAGTTCAGATTCTTTTATAATTAGTAACAAAGTTTAGTGATATTGATGATTTCTATGCATTTTTCAATTTTAAAAATTCTATACTTTCCCAAACTTGGTTATTTAGATTTCTTCACTTTTCTAAAATAGTCTGGATATTTGCATTGGTGTTTCTGTAGACTGAACGCATGCTCTGGATCTACAATGTGTGACAATTGCTTTACTTTTCCTTCCTTCTGGGCTAACGTTTACAAGCCTGTATTTCAAAATCCTTAACTCTTGTGCATGTCAAATACACAGAGTATAAGCTGCACACTTGGACCATTATTAACAGTATTTTCTTGGTCTTAGGTTCAAATTCTGGTCTGGCAATAGCTCAGTAGATATAAATACTTCATTGGTCCCTTGAGGAAGTTTCGATTCTACTCTCTAGGAATAGATTGGTTGGAAATATAACCAGATGGAAACCAATTTTCTTTAGAGTAACCAATATATTGGTCAGAAACTGACCAAGCCATTGGTTCCGGATAAACCAAGTTTAACCAGATAAACCGGTTTTTGGTTAGCCAAAAAACCAATAGAAATGGTACTGGATGGTTTCCATCCAGTACCATTTTTTTCCAGTTTGGCTGTACTCCAATGCAGTGTGTGATAGTTAAGGACCTAGAGAACAATACCAATTATGTATACATATAAAGCATGCTAATCTTGCCATTAATCCTAGTTGTAACATTAGCATTAAGTATTATAAAATTCCAAGAAATATTAGCTATGACAGTGGAATTGGATGTTTGCCCTTCAGCCAAAGGATTGTTGGTTCAAACCCTGGCCTTGGCTTTTGAGGTTACTATACTACTTTTAAAATATTTTGGTCAAAGGGAACAATTTGTTTTGGTTTTTCTATCTACATTTAGAGGGTCAAAAATAATGCATTTTTTCAGAGATTTTAAAAGAAAAATACAAGTTAATAGTAAAAAAAAAATCATGATCCACATAAAGCAGACTTTCCACAACTTGAGCGTCTCTCTGTCATGGTGTGAGACTTTAAGGTTGTTAAAACACCTTATTATGTCTAAATGGTTTTGGTCTAGTGTGACAGCTTAATATAGTCCAACAGCTTTAATAAAGTCCAGTTTTATCTTCCTAGTTTTGTCAACAAGACGTGACAGTCTGAGTGTGTGCTTACATCTGCCCATTGTGATTAACAGAACATTTACAACATAAACCTTTTTAAAACGCATCAATGATGTTTCTGTCTAGAAACCAGTTCACAGTTAAAGGGAGAAAATTCCAGTGGTTCCCTTTCACAGAGAGACTCTTAGACTGGCCAACCAATATCAAGCACTCACTGTGAATTTGGACCAGCATTAATGCAGTACTGCTCTGTTTCAAGAAAGAAAAACGTAACAAGATGAAAACAGTCCGTCTCATGGAGTCTCTGTGGCTGTTTTGGTGTTCAGATGAGGTTGAGCACCTGCAGCTCTTCATTACTCTATATATTCCCATGATACATTTTAACAATGTTTTCTTTATCTTTTGATTAGTTTACTTACCACAACCACTACTCAGATGTGGTGCTGTTGCATCATTTACTCTTTACCTTCCTTTGGTACAATTCCTTAGCAGCGATAACACTGTGGGTTAACCACTCTACACATTGCATAAACTGTGTTGAGTCTGGTAGCTGTATCTCTGCCAGGTTATGGTTTCAGTGTCTGTTTTGGTTTGCACTGGTCTGCTCCAGAAACTGAACTCGGGTACAGTTAATATTATTCCAAAGGGTTAACGGAAAGCAGTCATTCTTCTGCATCTACAGTTAAAAAATGTATTAGATAAACCAGTTTAATACATCCAGAGATAAAACATTTGCTCTTTCTTTGCAATAAGCTCAAGCTCGCCAGACTCGTCAACAGCACATCTTCTCCCATCATTTGCACAGTTTACAGTTTCTGTTCCCAAATATTAACCTTTATTTAGCCACATTTATTATCCAGTCAGTTCTTAACAGTTGCTTGTCCCATTAAAAAAAGAAATACAGCTATTGCTTTTGTGTTGTCACTATACTCAGGTTTTCCAATGAGGATGGTGCATTCAGGGAAACCTGTTGCATTTGGTTTCTGTCCGTGAAAATGTTCCCAATATTTTGTGCAGCAATTGAAAAAGAGAATTTTCATTCAGGAATTCAACAATCCTCTCGGTTTTTGATGAGGGCCAGACCTGTGCAGTACACAAGTCCTTGTTCTCTGTAGCTCTTCAAGAGTTATACTGACCTCTTGGCTGACTGTCTTATTAATGCACTACCTGCCTAGCCAGTTGGTTTAGTAGAACAGCCTTGTCTTAGTAGAATTTGAGTTGTAAATAGAGCAGAATATGGGAGGATGTGGGCTCCAGGGCTAGAGTCAATGCTGGTTCCCTACACACACAAACTTTCACCTTTCAGAGATTGGTTGTATAGCTAGCCTTCAAATCAGTATTAACTGATGCTTGGTTTAATTTGTTTACCTGACAGAAGGTTCAACAGTGTTTTAAGAAGATATATGTAAAATGGTTAAGGGCAAATATACTAGGAAGATTTTCTGAAACTTTTTCATCTATGCAAAATAAATGGCCCGTTTTTTTAACTAACCGTGACATATGTATTTCAATACAATGCAATAAGTACAATCTAAAAAAGACAGCTTTTGGTCAGATGTTGGATGATGATATTATAACTTTCAGATACTTGAATACTGTTTTAATTTACCTCCAGAATACTGCCAAAATAAGTGACATCCTGCCCAAGGGGGATTTAAATGATACAACACTGGAGAGTACCAGGAGAATGTAGCAGTGAGGAAAGGGGGTCTTTATGTACTTTAGCTGCATAAGTCAATGGCAGAAATACTATGGCTTAGAGTAACCTAAGTCCCTTTATTAGAAAGGAGTCTTACCATGACTAACTGTATAGGCTCTCTTTTATACTCTAGAGTTAAGAATTGTGTTGCTCTGGTCACTAAAGAACATCCTTCTTCTATTTAATGTTCAAAAACCCATAAAAAAAAATCCTATAATTTTTCTTTTCCTTTTGAATCACTCGTTGTCATCCTTCACTTTATCTTCTTTTCTTTGTGTTCTTTTCACACCTCTGCCCTACAGTAACCTGCGTCAGGATCCTGCTTGTTGACTCCAGCTCTGCTTTCAGCACCATCTTTGCATGCCTGCTGCAGGACAGGCTCTCCCAGCAGGAGAGGTGGATCATAGATTCTCTGACAGACAGGAAGCAGAACATAGAGCTTGGAAAGTAGGTCTCTGATTTCAAGACCATCAGCATAAATTCCCCTCGAGGAAAAGCTGCATTCATCCTCTCGTCCTCCTGCAGCCACCAGGAACAAGGGCAGACTGCAGTCTATAATTCGCTTTGCAAGGGGAGGATTGGCTGAAATCTTCCTTCTATTCACCTCCAGAACCTAGAAGTAGTTGGAGACTGGTCCATGTAGACCAAAACCTCCCACCACAAACACAGCTTTATACTCTCTGCAGAGACAATAAACAAGGTCTCCACTGACACACTCCTGTTGTAAATAAACTGATTATCTCATCATATTTAAATTGTTTTTAATTTCATTTCATAATTTTGTTATTGTACATTAATAAAAATTGCCATGGCACTTTGCCTCTGCAAACAGTTGCACTATTGTTTCTTTTTGTTTTTAATATTCCAATGCAACTTCCATTTTCCTATTCCACATTATATTGTAGGTCTGTCTATGTAAATCACACCTTATCTTCAAAGTAAGTCTCTTCTCATGTAAAACCCAAATTCTTTATAAAGTCTTTTTTGATTCTTAATAAATTACATTCAGGAAGGCTGACACTAAATTTCATTATTAGATAAAAGGGTCTGAACGTATACAATGCATTTCAGATTTTTGGGAAATAAATCATATGTAAAATTTTCTTTCAATTGGGATCAATGCAAGACTTTGTGTTGATCTCACTTAAAGTCTAAATGAATAAACTGAGGTTTGGGTTTCAAATTTTAAGGGAGCCTTTTATAAAGATCTTGATTAGAAAAAACTTTTAGTGGAAACCCAGTAAACACCGTACATCCGAAAGCTTTGACACACAATCACTTAGTATTAAAAAAACATAAGATACAGATTTTCTTTGCTCAACTTTGCTTGTCTGTTGGTGATCAGATAAAAAAAACAAATAATAAAAATTGAACAAAACAGAAAATTGCATGTTTCACAAGGACTTTTTGTTTTTACTTTGTAAGAGAACCTTTCTTAGTTTTTTATTTCAGTATATGTGTACTGAAAAAAGAGAGTGTGTATTTGTGTATATGTGTATTTAGACATCTTATTGGCCCCTATAACGAGAACTAAGTCGCCACTGATTGGAATGAAGAGGAACTGCACTCTTACACCAACTTTTTCACGCTTGTCACTTTGACTCCTACTGAAGGAGGCGCTATCATTGCACCACAGGAGGCAAACATATGTTTGCCAATCTTCTCAGCTCATACACACACTCTAGCTTGTTATCTCTTAGTAATAAAGATAGAGCGGGAAAATATATCTGTTTGTTTAGAGCGGCTTAATTAACTACATGACAATTATTTAATACTGTCTGTTTCTTATAGGGGATTTGTATGTTGATAAATTGTCTCCATTATGGCTAAATGCTATGCTACAGTATTTCAATTTAGACTTTCTTCCAAGAAATGCAGCTTGTGGTGAAAACCTGGTTTTCTTATTGTTTGGATAATATCAAACAACAGAAAACAATCACAGCTGGATTAGAAATAAAACTCTGATAAACATAAGTATTTATAAAAGCCTCTTATCCATTGTGTTTATTTGATTATTTTTTGGCAAAAACACAATGAACAGATAATATAATATGCTGACAATTGTGTTGCATTGCATTCAATTCAGGGATTGTATTCGTATATGAAATAAAATACAAGCTTAACATTGCAAAGGTAACTTAGACAGTTAAATTATCAATAAACTATAACATCAGAGCATGGGACAACAGACCACTACTTTAAAAATAAGAAGGCGGGAATTTAAATGTTATAAGTTAGTATGTGTATACGTCTGATAAAATGGTCGTTTTTCTACCCACCCTTCATTAGAGGCTGATAATATTATTCTGGCTCAGATCCATTTCCCTCCAAAAGTAAAGACAAGTACATATTGTATCCATCATACATAACATTTTTATTCATTTAGTTGTTTATTTAGCCATCAAGGTATCTTCTTTCCATCTATTAAAACTTCTCAGTTTTTTTCCTTTCTTCAGATAATCTTGTATGTGAAGAAGAAAATCAATATATCAGAGAAATCACACCGTTTAAGATTACCTTATAACAGTTCTTTCACTTTCTCTCTAAAGGCTAAAGACCTTATAAATGGTACACCATGTACATCTGAAATTATATTTGACAACTGTCAACTTTTTAAAGTTGAAACTGGTAACATCTGGTGTATTTAAAAATACAATACAATTCAAGATTGTAAGATTGTGGATTTCTGTTGCTTTATTCTTTAGAACTCAAGCTGACTGGTAAAAAATAAATAAGTGAAAGAAATTCCTTTTTGTGGTGCTAAGACTTTCTCTTTATGGTTCTCATTTGAGATTTATTCATAAAAAATGATTATGTGGAATTCATCTTTTTTGTCTCTACGAATTTCCGTGATATTAAAAGGCATCTTTGTTTACGCAAACACAACATACACCGATCTGTGAAAAACCGTTTAGCACAACTTTGGCATACAGTGGACACATCTGTGTTTTTGATAACTTTTCATTGTCTTTATTTTACAAATAACATTACAATTACATAGAATTTTTAAAACAATATATAATAAACATAACACACTCATAGACTGTTTAGTCTGTTATTTTAGTAATAGCTTATTTTGAGGTTTTAAACCTTTTAATATAAGTAAAATACATATCTGGGATGGTTTCTGACATCAGCCAGTTTGCATTGAAACAAAACACCTGTAGGTTATTAGTATAGGATTTTAATAACAAATATAGATTTATAAAGCATGGATTTCATGAGATTTTTTGAAATATCCTTTTGGGTGAACATGCAACTATTTTAACCAATTCTTGCAGAAAAATCCAGTAAGAGAAAGCACACTCCTTATCATTTTAGAGCATGTGCCCGCTGTAATGGTGGGACTGCTTCTATATAGTTCTCATCAGGGTTTTTGAATTATTATGTTATTATTTATGCATTTTCATTCATTCTGCTCTTATTTTTATCATCACCCTGTCACACAAACACATGTTTGTTTCTAGTTGCTTGAGATGTTATTTGTGTTAATTACAGTAGCCAACTGTGTTTTTTGACTATATTTTAAAGCATTTATTAAGTAAATAAAAATGAAATAAAACATATATTTTATGTCAATTCCTAAAACAATATCCCAAACATTAAGATCATTTACTTGTATACTCTTATACATTTTGGTTTAGAGGTTATAAACACTAAAAATGGTCCAAAATGAACTTCTGAGATGACAACTGACAACTACAATCTTATAAAGATGTAATATCACTGCTATATATTTTAACGAGTCCTTAATAGAAATAAATACCCATAAATTAAAGACAGTGAAAAGTTTTGTAATGTGGTTTTATATGGATTTCTAGCCTTTTTATTTGCTTTTTTTAATGAAAAACCTAGTTAGAGAAAACACAAACCTTATCATCTCAGAGAAGTGGAGAAGTTGCCCGTAGTGCTTGACTGTTTCTCTATGGTTCTCATCAGGGTTTTATTGAAAATGTTGTTAATATTTCTCATTTTCCTGTTTTTTTTTTTTACTCAAATAACAAATAATACAAATAATGACAACTCATCCCTATTTATATTTTATTATTTTCTAATATTTAAATAATAGATCCTACTTTTATAATGACTCCACCATATTAAGGAGGCAACTGTGTTTCTTTGCTCCACTTTTAGTGGAAAAATTAGACAAAGAAAACTAAAATAAAACAAAGCTTTCAGGAAATTACATTGAAAATATCTTGCATTTAAATATTACTCAGTCACATATTTTTCATCTTGACTGTTTAAAGGTTATAAACTTAGTCAAATGTCAAAAATCCAAATCTGTAATGAAATTTGACAACTGCAAGCTTCCAACGAAGCAGGGAATCTGCATGAAATCTAGACACTTAACACTTAGTAAAAATAAAGATACAACAAGTAGAGATTATATATTTTTTTAATGTATTTGTGCTGATATTCAACTGCTTTATTTGTTTTTTTTTACAGAAAAAGCCAGCTGAAGAAAACACAATCCTTATCATGTCAGAGAGGGTGGGGAAGGTACCCACGGTGGTGGTAGGACTGCCTCCATAGGGCTCTCGTCTGGGTTTTATAAAGCCCGACTTTCTGACAAAACCCAAGAAGAAATATTTCTGATCTATCCTCTGTTTAGCCTCAACTGACCTGAACCTGCAGGTGGAGCTCCACGATGTCTTCTCCTGCTATTGCTTTGCCCGCGGCACCCTCGGCTAAAAAGAAAGCCAGACCTAAGAAGAAGTCAGGTCCTTCAGTGTCTGATCTGATCCTGAAGATTGTGTCTGCCTCTTCTCAGCGCGGTGGTGTGTCCCTGGCAGCCGTGAAGAAGGCTCTTAAAGCTGGAGGGTATGATGTGGTGAAGAACAAGGCAAGGATAGCCGTTGCTGTCAAGCGTCTGGTGAGCAAGAAAGTTTTGCTCCGGACCAAAGGCTCTTTTAAGCTTAACAAGAAGCCTCCGAAACCCAGAAAGAGGAAGGTTGTGAAGAAGAAGAAGCCAAAGACCAAGAAGAAGACAGTAAAGAAGGCCACCAAAAAAGCAGCTAAAAAGTCACCGAAGAAGAAGAGGAAGGCCAAGAGCCCAAAGAAAGCCAAAAAGCCTGCTGTGGCCAAAAAGGCAAAGAAGCCAAAGAGCCCCAAAAAGGTGAAGAGGGCCAAAGCTAAAAGGACCAAGACTGCGGCCAAGAAGTGAGGGCTCCATGGAACCAAAGGAACTTCTTCCGGGCCTCACTCTGTGTGGACTAAGATGCATTCAACAAAACTGAGTTTGCCTTTTTAAACTTGCTTTTTCTCTTTCATCTCCTGTTTATTCTATATTTTCCACCTTATCTGCTATGACAGTCATAGACTGAATTCATTGTTGGAAATAATAAAATCATTTTGATTTAAGAGTGTTTCATGTATGTTTTTGTTAGTTATTGCAGAAATGACAGTATTTTACACTTTTAAGTCAGGCTTAAATAATCTTACAATTTAACATAAAAAAAATAAAAATAGTTACCTGTTACTTGTACTCAGTTACATTTATTTGACTAATTTCTAGGGGTGGATGTGCTTTGAGTGGGAGTTTTACTGTATTGTATTTTCCACTTTTACTTCTGTCCTACTTGAGTACATTTTCATTTTAATGCAAGAAATTTAAGTGAATGAATAACAACTCTTTAAATCGAAAACACACCAATATCAACAGCCAGTCACTGGTCTTCTCCTAACATCAACATAAGAAAAGGACTTCTTTCTTTCTTTCTTTCTTTCTTTCTTTCTTTCTTTCTTTCTTTCTTTCTTTCTTTCTTTCTTTCTTTCTTT
>JAUZNJ010034708.1:1824-12579 GCA_034780135.1 Jordanella pulchra | reverse complement strand
AAATATATATCTTTAAATGTTGATTTACATGTGGTGGAAAGAACAGAATCAGCACAGATTTTATAACCACAGTACAGAGAACAGCTAGACTCTTTCTTAAATAGGTTAATAACTATTGGTAAGAACATAAACAACAGAAAACCCGAGGCGGGATGGCTGAGGCAACCTTTAACCCTTATATAATTGAGAAACACGTCAGCTCTGGTTGGTTACACATTTCAAATTTGATTTGTTTTAGAATGAGAGCCTGTCTTAGATCTTGTTATTCTTTTTTTTTGTGACGACTTGTGAGTGTGCACAATTGTGCAGGTGCTCATCTTTGTTTCTGGCTCTTTGTGTGCAAACAAATTAAACACAGCAGCACTCTCCCACACATGATCAGCTCCACAGGGCCTGAGTTTGTGTTTATGACTTTATTAAAAGCGTCTTGTTTCATATCATGCTCTCCCAGCAAAGTACAGCACACCCCATATATCACACCGTTATTGTAGGTAATTAAGAACAAAACTTGGTGTTATGTGGGGCCTGGTGTGCATATAAGCAAAATTTACCATTTTAATTGCTAAGGAGATAAATTTCCCTGCACTTTATCTTCTGTGAATGATATTATGTGAAGAACCTGGCAATAGCATTTATTATGCTAACAGCCCCCCTTAAAAATGAGTGGTAATGAGACACAACAGCCACTATGAGAAGAATAAATCAAGGATCCTGCTGCTGCCCAAAGCTTTTATTATCTTTGGATGGGTTACAGTGCAAAATAGATATATGTTGAGAAGAGGTCATTCACAAGTGGAAATAGAACAAACGAGGAAGACCTCATGGCCTTATCACACCATAAGGCCATGAAGATTTCCTCGTGGTTTGGAGAAAACTGGGTCCTGTAGCAAGGCGGGGACGGGTGTCTGGGGTTTTCTCTTAGACCCATGAGCTGACCTTAAATAAGGAAAAACTATAAATGATGGGAGGAAGGAGATCCGTATGGATCAAAGATTGCATAGTTTGGATAGAAGTTGAATCTAAGGTTGGTACTTACTGACTTATTGCAAAAAAAATAGATACACAGTAATTCAAATGGTGACCAGAACCAAAATGTTTTCAGTTGGACAAGTGACCGACTGGCCTCATGATATAAACTTCTTTATTTTTCCACTCTTTAGTGAAATCATGCTTGGATGCACAAAGATTTCACAGACAGTAGCCCTCATCATTGAGAATACTGTGATTCAGCAAAGAGGACTTAACATTTTCAGGGAGATGTTTAAAAGTCAGATGATGCATAGAGAATGTCAGAAGCTCTTCAAAATGAAACTGTTGTTGTGAAATATTATGTTTAGGTTATTTAACAAATAACTTTCAGTCTATTTTGTCCTGTCAACAGTAGCCCAGTATTATGATATTAGAATAATAAATGAAAGAGTGATTGTGGTTTTCCAGAACTGCACACATATGCAATAATTTCATTATAAATTCTTCTCAAAACATAAGCATTTATTAATAGGAAAAATTTGTAACCTAGGTTAGCCACATTCCAATAGGCTGGTGAGATTTAACTTAAACCACCAAGTAAACATGAATGAAAGCAAACAGAATGAACTACATACAGATTAAAGGAAAGGAAATAAGAACAAATAAAACTTATTAAAACATGTTTATAATAAAATGATTCAATTACATCAAAGTTCATTGTGAATGTTTATGTTAAAAAAAACAAAGTTTATCTATAGGAATTTGGAATAAGGCTGAACTTTAAAACTACTTAAAAATAATTAATTGTTAATATGTAACGTGCAAATCAGCAGGGTGGATAATACATTACTCTGGTCTAATTTTACCCAGAATTATTTGGCAGGTTAGAAATAAATAATCTTTTGGTGAGTTGTGAACTTTTAAAGGTGGAGGGAAACTTAACTTAGAAACACCACATTGTTTACACTCGACAGAGGAACAGAGAGACGTGTGATCTGCTCACTTCGAGTGGATTCAGCTGAGGGCATCTGTTTTCGATGCATCCTGGGGGCCTACTTCAGGAGGGTCCAGAAAAATCCAGCTGAGAAGAAGCTGAAGGAATGACTTTTTCTCTTGGCTAGCCTGCGTGAGGTTTCTTGGGAGAAGGAAGTCTAGTCCAGGGTTTCTTAACCCTGGTCCTCGTGGCCCACTGTCTACTCTAGCACACCTGATTCAAATGACTGTTTTACCTCCTCGGCAGCCATCGAATGCTGCAAAAGCTTGTTAATCACCTTTTCATTCAGGTCAGGTGTGTGGAGGCAGAGAAACACCTAAAATATGTAGCACAGTGGGCCCTGAAGACTGGGGTTGAAAAACTCTGGTCTAGTTGTCCTCGCTGAGGCTACTTCCCAAGAGTCTGGTTCAAAATAAGTCAAAGAAGGCAAGTATGAGAAAGTATCAATAAGTGTAGTATTTCTTTATAAAACAAAAAATGGAAAAACAACTATCCAGGGATTTTAATAGATCTCTTAAGGGTTTATTGCCCAAATTTCTTTTATCATTAAGCACGCAGGGTGTCAACGATGAGGTCTTATAATACACCTAAAGATGATTATCCTGAAAATCAACACAGCATCTAACCGTCCATAGTTCTCACATATTCACACTTTAGGGAAAAATTATTTCTTAATTCATCTTTTACAATTTTCAGTCCCCCTCTGTCTTGTGTCATGCAGTTTTGTTCACAGCAAGCTCAAATAACCTGCATCTTCCCCTCCCTCCCCCTCTTTCTTCTCCCCAACAGATGAGCATGGCCTGAAGGAGGAGGGCCGCCATCCATCCAGATCTGTGCCCGTTCCTGCCGTTTAAACCCGAGCAAGCTCGACTAATGCCCGTGCCTCAGTCCTCCGTCTGCTGCTTCACGGGCTTTGTTCGAGACGCCTCCCGTATTTCCCCTGACTCCATCCATCTTCTTCATATTTTTCACTGCCTAATTCTTCCCTCTTCACCTTGATCTTTGTCTCCTCACCAGCTACTATACACATTCTTTATTCCTCTTCCACCATGATTTCTTATTTCTGCTTTTTTTACCTTTTGCATTTCTCTTTAGCAATTCTTGCTCTCTTGTTAAAATAAAAAAAAGGAAAGATGGGGGGGGGGGAGCTTAGATGAGAAGTCGGTGGCGTTGAGCCGAGGAGGACACACTCCACTTAGATAAATATCCCCATCGCTCTGAGCGGAGCCAGGGAGATTTATTCATCCGCCGAGCTGGCAGAAAATTGACTTGTTTCATGGGGGCAGGCCGGTGACGCATTGCCACGAGAGGCAAGGGGACAGGATGGAGGGAGGAGAAGGAGGGATGAAGAATAATAAAGAGGAAAAAGGACAGGGTGGGGGGGGTGGTGGAGGAGAAGGCGATCTAGCAAGAAGGGAGGGAGAAAAACGATAAAGAGAGATGAGAGAGAGTGATGTCCCTCCCCTTGTAGCAGAGGATAAAGCCAGTGGGGTGGTGAAACAGTGATGAGGGAAATGGTACAGTTGACATTTATATAAGAGGATATTGATGAAGCAGAGGCACAGGCTGACTCAATCCAGTCCTTCTCTTCCTCTTTTACCTCCTCTATCTTGTTTACTACTTTTCACTCTTCCTCTGCTTGTCTCCCCCCCTCCACCATGTCTCCTTCAGCTCTCTCTGTCTTTGCCCTGACAAAGTGCTCTTATTGGACACTACATCCTCATTGAGGCAGAGGGGCCACAACCTTGGGTGACTTAAGACTGGAGCCTCCAATGCATCATGGCAATAATCTCTTATTTTCAGTCTCCCACGTATACGCATAGACACAGAGCATCATATCTCAGCAGAGAGAGAAAACGAAAAACAAAGAAAAAAAAAAACAACCTACAGCTTCCCTGTTTTTCATATCGGCTCCATGCTAACACAGCAAATAGAGAGGAGACGAATGCTGCCTCCCCTCGGCTTTTCCGAAGAGGTGAATGGAGGTTTGTGTGTTTGTGTGTGTTTGTAAGTGGGTATGTGTTCTGGGGGCACTGGGGTGTGGAGGATTTCTGCTTGTATCAGCACCTGAGCTGCACAGAGAGAGAGGTGTACAGGGGGGAAAGATGGGGAAACTGGGAGTCTGTGTGTGTGTGTGTGTGTTGGGGTAAGAGTGGAGGTTGAAGGAAGGGGGATGGATAGCAGTGGTTAGAGAGGAGTATAATTTAGTCACACTGAAGCTCAAGAATCACATCAGCATTGAATAGATACCCAGGGTGATCATTTAAATTGGGAATTAAGTCACCAGCGAATGGTTATATTTCCACTGAATATGTGATTTTTTAAGGAGAAGTCAGTTGTCTGATTGTGTGTGGGTTCATGTTCGCAAGTGGAGGTGTATCTACAGTATGAGTGAGATGGTGTGCTCTCCAGGTCGGTGGGATGAACTCATGCCAAGGCTTACAGGGGAACGATGTAGGACTTGCTGATGCGAGGGATTCCTCCTGATCGACAAGCTCTTTAAACCTGATGAACTTGTGTGTCGTCAGTCATGGTGTAGAAAGGACCAAAAATTGTTTGAATCATTCCTAATCCCGTCTGAATTAGCTAGTGACACAAAAAGGATTAGTTCCAGACACTGCACTTGGTTGACAAACAAAAGACAGTTTTTGGTATTCAGAGGTGCTTCTCAGTTTATTCTAGTAATTTTTTATCAGTTATTTAGTTCAGAAAGTAAAGCTCGCATGTTACACAGATACATTAAACAAAGAGCTGCACAGCTGAAGCACTACTTTCTGTTTGATTTAACAATCATGGCTCAAATTGATGAATAAAAGTCTTATTGGCTATAAAATTAAAATATTATAGCAGATCACATAGTTTTTACATAGCCTGTCCATTTAATTACATCATACTCACAACTGTGCCTCTTTTCTTATCTCCCAGATTTTCAATCCATCCATCTACTGCTGCTTGTCTGTCAGGGTCACAGGGGGATTTCCATCAGTTTTGGAGCAAAAGGAGGGGTAGACTCAGGTCAACAATCCATCCCTTACCTTTCCCATCGTAGGCCACAGAGAGCCATGCAACCATGCAGATTTAAGGGCAATTCAGAGACAGCAATAACCTTAACATGCAAACTCCATGCAGAAAGACTTTAGGGATCCAACTCAGGAGCTTCTTGTTACAAGGCAGTAGTGCTACAAACTGTACCACCGTGCAGCCCTTTGTGACAGCCATTTCTATATTAAACTATACTGTATAATGTACTTTCTTCTGAGGGCATTGGACCACTGAGTAACAGTGTGTTCATTTTTCTTGTTTGCTTACACATGATCTTTTGAAGCCTCTGGTTTAGCAGTAGCTTTACACAAATAATTCAAGAGTAGAAGCCCATATCTCAGTGAATCTGCGGAAGGTGTGTGGTGCCTCATGAAGCTTCGAGTTCAGTGAATCTCCTTTAACTTTGAAATGCATTTTGCTTTACAATTGTCTCAAAAGTGCTGCTAAAGTTGTTGTTTCTGCAGATCTTTTTTAGTTAACTTTTTTTCTACCACTTAATTTTACAAAATAGGCTTGCAAGCAACCTTCTTTGAGCAGCCAGCTGCTCTAACAATGACCTTTTTATGCCTTATCCTTAATATGGAGGAATCAGTACTCTGCCCAATTGACTGTTTACTGTTGGTCATGAAATAACTTTCATATATTAAGCACCTTCTGTTATATGCTCTAATTTAAATCAATAAATGCTTATTATAATTTGCTATGTAATGAATCTAGGGTCCAAGGGTTACAAAATGCAAAACAAATTATATTCTCTGAGTAACCATAGAAAATAATGACTAACAGATAATGATTTAACATAAAACAGAAACATATAGAATTGTTTTTTAAATAATGATGTAACCATCCATCCATCCATCCATCCATCCATCCATCCATCCATCCATCCATCCATCCATCCATCCATCCATCCATCCATCCACAGTTAGATCAGTATTAGCTAAATATGAGCTAACTTGGGTGGATAATATGCATCTCTCTTCACTTTTCTCATATAAGAAGCCAAAAATGTTTTAAACTAACACAGCTGTTTCAAACTTCCTTTTTCTGTTAAGTGTGTGCATAATTTCTAAAAATCTGAGTGTGATTGTGCCTTTTGGAGTCGGAGTAAATGTGAGTGGCAGACATGTGAAGGAGCTCTGTGACCTTCTCTCTCTGCACTGTAACTCAATCAGAGCTCAAGGCGTGACACCGTAACCCTGCGTGGCAGGAAGCGACCCGGCTGCGCCGCCCTCCTAATGCCTCCACTAACGGGTGTGACCGCTCCACTCTCATATCCCCCCAGAAAACCAAACCACTTTGCTGCCACTCTCTTACAAATGAGCGATAAGCTGTGGTTTTATCTGTTGGTGTGATTTGCCTCGAAATGTGTGTCCAGGATGACAAGTTCACAGGTTACCAGCTCTCAGGTTACGGATTCATTAAGGGAATTAATGAGGCTTCTGTGGCAGCTGGATTAAGAGAGTATCTGCTTTCCTTGCAGGCATGCTGTCCAAAACCTCCAGTGGAAGCAGCCTGCGTTGTCCACAATTATTCTAAATGTCCTTTAACTGGACAATGGCTGCTCTTAAGAACATAAGCCTCCATGTTGATTTTTCTCAGGCTATAAAGTGGCATAAGGTTAGGATGGTAACACATGTAGATGTTTAGATAGGAGAAGGTGAGATTAGGAGTTCATCGCTGATACTAGATGAAGGTAATTGGCCATGTTTCGTCAGCTGCTCAGGAAAAACTCACAGCTAATGTTGCTCTGCTTACAAACACCTGCAGCCCCACTGGGTGGGTGGTGCATTCAAGTGCCTCTGAATCACCAGAGAATCAAGTTTTCTGCTTTCTTGATGTGTCAGGGTTTTTTTTTTTTTTTGTTTTTATTTATTTATTTAATTTTCTTAAAGCAGATGCATTTGAATTCACAGCTGGTGAAATTTCTCAATAAGTTCAATCTTTTTATTCTACTCTTGCATGCAGTGTTGAGAAAAGGTAGCTTCCTCCTTGTATCTCTCCTTGGTTCTTCCTTCATTATCACACTGAAATATTTTGGCTTTTCAAACAAATGTTTATATCAGATAAAAATAACCTGAACAAATGGAAAATGCATATAAGTTAATTCACACAGAGAAAATAAGCTTATCATCCTCAAAAATTCATAACTGTTAGGGCAACAAATGATATCAAACGTTTGGTTTAACTGACAACGGGTCTCTGGCATCACTGTGAAGTGACTTTAACCCACTCTTCTTCACAGAATTGCTTTAATTAAGCGACACTTGAGAGTTTACAAGTATGTATAGGCTGTTAAAGGTCATGCTCGAGAGCCTCTAAGTAAAAAAAAAAGGTTCTGACTTTATCCAGCCTGCTTTACACTCTTCATTTTGGTTTTCTTTTAGCTATTGGAGTTGACTTGTTGATGTGTTTTAGATACTCTGCTGCATAAAATCAGTTTAATTTAGCTTAAGATTGTAAAAGTTGGCAGGACATTGTCTTTCAAACACTTTACCTCGGAGAACAATTTAAGGTTTCATCAATTAGAGCAAGCTGACCAGATCTTGAAAAAAAAAGCAGTTTTGCTTCGTCATAATACCTTCATCTTGCATGACTGCTTATTTTAGAAATAAATGATGGCATTTGCTACTTTTAAAGATGCTAAACTTTCTTCCACAATAGCAATTCTCAGTCTCATCAATATAAGTTAAACAATCACTAGATCTTTCAAAGTCCAAACACCTTGGTCTTCTTTTTGGTCAGCAGTGTTTTCTAGTCACACAACTTTCCCATGGATGCCATTGTCAGGTTTCTTTGATATTGTTAAACCTTTAAACCCATATTCTAAATTAATCAGACAAAAATGTTGTGCTCCAGATAATGTTCTGGATGTTTTTTCTGCTGTATGAGTTGTTGTTGTAAACTATGTCCTCCTGTGAAGGTTCATCACTGTTTCATGTTTTCTCCTATTCTGGATGAAAATTCCCACTTTGATTTATTAGAGTCATTATATATATGTATATATGTATATATATATATATATAAGATATTTTTAAGATATTTTAGCGTGGTTTATTTTGTCAGACAGGTTCTAAGTTCATTTACTTAAGTAATAGCAATAATTACTGTTTACCAAACTTCTTACTGTAAGGTAGTGAGGTGAATATAAAGCTGTTAAAGCTAAAATTTTACTCTGTGTGGTCATGGGTCATTACGTGATTGCATAGTTTCAAATTGTTGACATAGAAATTGAAAATAACAAGCTATATTATTTAGAGTATTTAATGAAAACCAGGAAAGCACCAATTATTCATATTATTGATAAAGTAATGGTTATTGTGTTTATGATTCCAGGTACTCTGGCAATTAATGGACTATAAATGACCTTTGTTCTTTGCTTAACTAAAGCTCTGTAAGACAAGATAGAAGACACGTTTTTTTATTTCTTGGCACAGATTCCCAAAAGGACTTAGGTCTGGACTTTCTAACACACGATTGTTTGATCTAAGGCATTCTATTAAAGCTATGGCTGTAATTTGAGGTTGTTGTCCTGCTGGAAAGAAAATCCAGAGTAATTCTTGCAGTCTTGCTCACATGAAAGGCTGTTGTCATTTTCACATTAAAGCTGTTGAATAAATAAAATATATAGTTTCTGTACTGCTTCAGTGCTGCCATGTAGTGATGTTCAACACCACTAACTTCCTTTCAGTTACAACATTGAGTATATACAGGCTGGTACAGGCAAAACTGATTTTGTCTGGTAAATTTACATTTTACTGTTTTTTTTTTCTAAAATATCAGATGCTCCAATTGATATGGCCTTTTAAATATTTTATTGAATAAATAAATGTCACAATTATTTTACCAAACGGTCAGTATATACATTTTAAATCATTAACTGATCACTGATAGTGATAGATTGATTGTATACAACAATAAATCCATTTCCTATTATTATTTTACCACCTTCTATATTATGTTCAAAGTTCTCCATAGCTGTTACAATTACTCTGTGTGATCTAAGGATTCAATATAATCCATTTTAAATGATGATATATTTTGCAAAACATACTTAAATTAAGGGTTTTTCTTGCATAAGATGACCACAGTAATACATGTTACTCATAGCCGAACTAATGCAGCTGTTTGTCAAATCATGCATTTGTTTTGTAAGTTACTTCATGAATTCATATGCTCAGCTTTAATAGGAACAGTGCTTAGAGTCATTCAGAGCTCCACATATCATCCGACTGTACCTGGATTGTTCCTCCCTGTAGCACTGAAAGAAGAACATCTTGGCTACTTATGGGACTTAAGTAGCTTCCTATTTTACCATGTCTACATCTGAGTGAGTGAATGCCTGAGCAGTGGAAGCACTCTGTGCCCTACATTAGGAACTGAGGCTTAGGCACCTACCAGGCAGAAGACAAAAGTAGTTCCCACCAAACGAGTCCATTTAGTCAATTTTACTTTTCCATACATCACCTTTTAATGATTGTAATGACAAAAGTATTGATATTTTGATTTCAGAATCGATTTTAGAATCTACAATCCTTGTGTCGCAGGAACTTAATATCAAAAACTGCCTTTAAAGAATAATGCTGCCACCTCTGTGTATCAAGCTATAGATGGTACGTATGTTAGTGGTGATTTGCTTGCTTTTTTATTTAAGATATGCCTCCATCTACCTTTTTATCTGCTCTAACTAGTTTTCCTCTTGGTATCTTATGACCAGAGAATAATAATAGTTTTAGATTTGTTACTCTATCTTTGAATTTTACTGCTACCATCTGGTATGGGAATTGAATTAAGTTAACCATTTTTTCTGCAAATATATTTCAGTTTTTTTTTAATGTTTTGTGATGGAAAAGAAATATATTATGTTTGGAAACAAATTTCAGCCAATTTAATTGCTGGTGACTTAATAGTTAAACCCTATTACCCAAATGTTTTTTAATTATCCACTAGCTTAGAAAAAACAGCCTCTTTTAGATCGCTCTGATTCAAAACTGTGAGAATAATTTGGGTGTTTCAGGAAAAAAATAGATAATTAGCTCTTTAACTTCATACATGTGGTGGAACAGGTGTGGAGTTTAAACAAGAGCGGCAATATCCGCGTGCATCCTGTGAGTCAGAAATCGTGAGAGGGGACAAGGTCGCTTCAGAGAGTTAAGCAGTCCAGAAACAGGTCGTAAACTGGAGGTACAGCGGATTAAAAACAATGTGAAAAATTCACGTTTGGAGGTGATGGAGACTGACTGTGCGCATGTGGCTAATTGAGACTGGCCTATGTGAGCTATTTCAGTCTGCTGTAATTTTTTTTCCTGGTTCCTGCAGATACAATATATGAATCAAATTACATGAGGCAGAACAGAGAAAGAAATGCTAAAGTGTGAAGGCATGCAGTAAACCCATCAACACACATGGAGTCTGCAGAGATATACCCCAGATACTCATATTTGTTATCAGAGCTTGTGTAGGGGAAAGGGTTTAGTCGAGGGGCCAGAGGTCGGGTCACGAGGATTTCATGGCTAACAGAGCCTGAGCCACTTCTGGGAGAGCGTGGCCCAGCAGAGGTGCAAAAACAAAGAGAATCCCAAATGGAAACCTTGGAGAAACAGAGAAGAATAACAAGTGACAACATCAGAAAGACACTTGAAGTAGACCGCTCTGTCTGTGTGGGAGACCCCCCCCCCCAGAAATACAACAAAGCAAGAAACCGGGGGGGGGGGCCAAAAGGTATAGATAGCAATGCAGAGTCGTTCTAG
>JAUZNJ010034707.1:0-12581 GCA_034780135.1 Jordanella pulchra | reverse complement strand
GGTGCCCCCCCCCCCCCCCCCCCCCCCCAAACACACAGTACAAGAGGGAGAAGCTTAATGTCGGCTTTTTGGTGCATATTCACTTCATACAATCATCTCTTCAAACCACCTTGCTACAATTTTTGATTTTAAAATGTCAAAACAGACAGCAATGCAACAAACCAGGTATAATTTCTGAAGCCTTATCCTGCTTGGAGTTGTTAAAGTGCACGTTCAAAACACAAACCATCAGAAGCAGAAAGACAAAGACAAGTCTGCAGTGACAACGAACAAGTCTATTGATATCTGGATGGGTTTAGTTCATTTGTTATCATTTTATTGTTAAATTTTCCCAGCTTTCCCTAAAAAAAAAAACCCTTAAAAAACGTTCTGTTTAAATATATAGAACCGATGGTATTCTCACGTTTCTTTCAACAGTGTCCGTTTAAATGATGAGCTTCACCTGATAAAAACAGTCAGTACTTGTTTGGACCACCAGTAGCTAAAAAAGTGACCAGTTGGTGATCGAAAATCGAAGCAACATCATTTTTCCTGGGTGAGAGTCCAGTAGTTCACAGGATGGAGCAGAACATGCTGCCATTGTGACAACCGCTCTCTACGGCAGCGCCAACCCTGGTGGTCATTGAAATGCCAAGCCGGGAAGGATACTGGGAGGATGAGAGGCCTGCAGGGGAGCTGGCCAGAGGGCGAGGGGGAGGGTTTTCCAGCACACAGGGTGGGGAACCACTGCAAATATAAAAAGAGATTGGAAGCATAAATAAGTGGTGGCTTTTAAAGCAGATTCCAAAGCCTGTTTGTGAATCAGGTTTTTTCACCTTTAATCCATTTATATAACTTCGGCCTTTGGTGTTTTCAAAAAAACTCTAAACTTTGTTCACTAAAGATTCAGATCCAGTACCGTTGAAGCCTTTATAGGTTTATTATTCAACAGAAACAGTAAATGCCTGACGTGGGATATTCCTTTCTAGAAATAAAATTCTGAAAAGTGTGTCTCATTTTTTCTTAACACTTTTTTGAAATCATAAATTTGGGAGTCATTTTAGCACACATACAAAACATGCTAGTTTTTGCCTGCGTCCTCTGATTAGTTTCCCAGCAGGCTTTGCCCTGTCATTAGTTCCACTCATCTTAGCAGGACCTGAGACCAGCTTTGCATTTACTGCTAAAGGAAAGCATCCAAACATCAGGATGCTTTTGTTAGTTATATTCAATATGGAGGCGGTGTTCTCCAAGTAATATGGGGGTATCAGTGTTTTGTCACAAACAGGATAAAAAGTCACATTTTAGGTTCATCTGACTAAAGTACCTTAATCCACATAATGTGTTCCCAATGTGACTTATGGTAAACCTTCAATAATAGTTTTCTTCTATTTTCCAAGTGGGGTTAATTAGTTCCATTTAATAGATATTTAGTTAAACAGTACGCAGAGCTTTTACTTTCTATTTTTATCACTAACGATAACATTTGTACATTGATGTTCTCCAATAAACCTCTGATTATTCTGCATGTGAGCCTCATTACCTCTTAGTTAAATAGTACAACACTATCAGATTTAATGATGATCCATTACAGACAGAAATATCCTACAGTTTCAGATGTTTTTCCAATAATTTTCTCCCTCTAAACTGTGCACTACTTTGTGTGGGTCTATCAAAAGAAATATTAAAATAAAATGAGAAAATTGGTATGAATTTCTTCTGGCCTTGAGCAAAGCCCTTGAATGACAGCACTTGCATTTTTTTTTTCTTTAAAATTTGTTTGGATCCAAACATCTCTAGATTTTTGCTAGAAAATTACACATTTCTAACAGCAGGGGGCGGCAACCTTAACAATATAAAGAACCATATTTATATATCTAGCTAATAAAATCTTTTTAAAACAGGAAACCTGACATGAAATGTATTTTAAAGATGGATTTAATAACATGTTTAATAAATATCTACCAAAGAGTTGTCCTTGAAATAATCACCACTGCATTTAAGGCTTCAAAGTAAGAAACTTGCTAAACGTGAACCTGTAGATTTCCAGTGGGTTTGCTGTAAATGTTTGGAAAATATTGTAAAAAAAATAAAAAGGACAATTTCCACTTTAAAAAGATCAAAAAATATATTTTTGTTATATTAAGAGTCAATTTATTTGGAAAATTCAATGCAATTAGTGAGAGGAGATAATGCTAACCAGCAAATTAACAATTTTTCAACAAAACTTACTGTAACTTTGAAATTACTGTATTAAATTTCTAGGTAGAACTGATATAGTCAGATTTTCTCAGAGAAAATCAGTAGAAGTTGCTTATTTTGACATTGAAGGAAGGAGCAAAAAAAAAAAAGAGTCACTTTTCATTCAGTTGCTTGGTTACCTGTCATTATGCCTTAGAATACTGTTGTTACGCAACATGCAGCTTTCATTGCCAGCATCCGTGTGTAGGAGTGGTTTCTTGTTTTCTGGGTGACCCTGGAACAGGATATTGTCGTGGACGACACCTTTCACTGGGCCAAGCAGAGCAATACCACAGCCCTGGGCTGGTTGGACACGGTTACGAACGACCTGAAGACCAAAATCACCAAACTCACATCATATACTGAGAGCTAGAGATTTTACCATGAGCATTTAAAAGTATAACAAACCACATTACCTTGATATCAGTGCTCGCAGAGACCTGGATGCCATACCCACAGTTACCGACCACATCATTCTCCACAATCTGCCCACTGCCACTGAACCTGACACCATGGCCCCTGTTTTCATAGATGCCATTACCACGGAGCTCCACTCTGCAGTCCTTTTCCACTGTAACACCACCTCGACTGTTTTCCAAGATACAGTTAGTAACGAGCCGGGTCAGCTGGGTGCTCTGGAGCACAGTGACACCTGGGCCGCAGTTCCTGTTCACAAGGTTCGCAAAAACATTCAGGGCCTCGCTGCTCTTCACATACAGGCCGACTGCTGCAGAAAAGCAAAAACAGGGAGAATTATGAAAGCCCATATGGTGCTTTAAGACAGGCTTTTTTTTTAAAGGCTTTATTTTGTTGTTTTTTACATTTCTTCATGTTGCAAACACTGGTTGTAATAGATTTTATTTCAATTTTAGGTGATATACCAACATAATGTGTTGTGGATCACAGCGACACAAATGTTTAAACTTTTTTTTAATAGAAAAAAAACAAAAAACATGCATTTGTGGTTTGCTCTTTACTTCAATACCTCTAAATAAAATCCCTATTGCTTTCACAATGTGCTTAAATCGTGTTGTGCCACACAATTATGACAGCATCATGCTGTGGAGATGCTTTTAGGAGGCTGAACGGGACTAAACCAAGGTTAATCCTGGAAGAAAACCTGTCAGAGACTGCAAGAGACTTTGAGGCCAGTAGTTCAGCTTCTATCAGGATTACACTAAATTTACAGCCAGAGGTCAAACGAATAGCTCAATATAAAACAAACACCACTATAACGTGGTGGAGGAGTTTCAGCACCCGAATGATCCCAGAGACTATGTTGCTGGGAGCTAAAATGCCCCTGGTAGGGTTTCCCAAGGCAAACAGGCTCTGGGTGATGGGTCGCCAAACAGTTGTTCAAAACCCCCCCATGAAGCCGGAAGAAAAAATCGAGGCACCTGGACCACACCCTGGAGCCAGACCTGGGTTTGGGGTTTGTCGGTGAGCGCCTGTGGTCGGGTTCAACCCTGCTGGGCCCAGCCAGAAGGAGCGATGCAAGGCTATCCCCTATTGGTCTCACCACCTGCAGGGGGAACCCACCAAAGAGGAGGCCCAGGGGACGACCCAGGACACGCTGGAGGAACTATGTCTCTTGGCTGGCCTGGGAGCCTCTCGTGCTTCCCTCAGCAGTGCTGGAGGAGGTGTCTGGGGAGAGGGAAGTCTGGGAGTCTCTGCTGAGACTGCTGTCCCTGCAACCCGGTCCCGGATGAACCAAAAGATGACTGGTACGAGTAGTTTAAAGCAGTAGTTCCCAAACTTTTTAGGCGACACATCCCACAGATTAGATGTGCATTACAATGCGTAGAAGAATAACTTCCTCTCTAACGTGTGTTAAAATGAAGCGTAGAAAAAGACTTCCTCTAATAAAATACATTTTACTGTGAACAAAATTGTATTTATTTTCGAAAGTTACAGTTTGGATTTATTGTATTTTTTTATAAAGGAAATCTTCATTTACATTTCTTTTTTGGTTTAGGAATAAAATCTGTGTAATCATTGGACCAACATTACATTTCTTGTTAACACTCATCCCCTAGTGGCAGAATCACACTTTGGGAATCCCTGGTTTAAAGCATATTCACGTGTTAGAATGGCCCTGTCAAAGTCCAGACCAAAAGCAGCAGATTTTCAGTGGTTGTAAGATGACAAAATGTAAACAAGTACAGAAGGCATGAATAGATAGGCTAAGTACCTCCATTGTAGCTCACACAGTTGCCCTCCATTAGTGCCACACTGACAGAGCGCCGAGCAGAATGCCGCTCATCCTCGCTGTCTAGATCGCTCTCCCAAGCGAACAGTTCCCCTTCTTCATTGAAGTTCTCCTGGCCTTCCCTGGCCTCTCCTTCGATTCCTCTCCTTTCTCCATTGCCTATATCTCCACCTACCCCCTCCTGTCCAGGCCAGTTCCCCTCCCTAGCTTCAAAGTTGTCCGGATCTTTCCTGCAGAACACTGCCAGTCCGTACATACAGTTATGAACAATGTAATTCCCCAAGAGCTGTGGGAGGCTGGATGACATAACCCATACGCCGCAGCCTTTGTTACCTAAACAAGTCAAAGTAGGTGAACTTAGTATCTAGTATAAAGTGATACACTCTTCCATAGTGAGGCTGAAGGGACTTACAGTAGACATGGTTTCCCTCAATAAGTCCTCGCCCCCTTTCTCCCACCACCACTCCATCAGAGTAACCATAACAGATAAAGTTGTTCCTTAGTATTGGGTCTCCTCCTCTTCGGATGTCCACCCCTCCCCACTGGTTCTCTCGTATCACATTTTCTAGAATAAAAAACAAAAAACGAAACAACAAAAAAAATGTATGTGCATCAATAATCTAGTTTTGCTAATAAAGAACAAAGAAATGTTGCACAGTCATCAATGCACACCTGTTATCAGCCCTCTCCCGTTCTCATTGATGGCAATTCCTGCTGCCTGACCTTGGAATATGCGATTCCCACTACAGTTAGACAGAAAAAAAAATCATGTTGAAACTTTAAGATCTAATGTAGACAACTCTGCTATTAAGCTAGAGTCATAGGAGAAAGTAAGAGCGCAAAATGACATCTGACCCAATGGTATGCCATCTCCAGCCTCTATATCTCACTGGTTCTGCCGCTACCTGATCTGTCGCCGCCTGGCTAAACCACAGCGTCACGCCAACTGCCATAGCTAAAGGGAGACAACCCGTGAGGTATAACATTAAGCCTAGCAAAGTTGCCTGTTGTTATTGCATCTGATTAAGAAAAATCTCTCCTAGAGAATCTTTGCATTTAATCATATTTATCTCCTGAGACCTGAGGATTGTAATCCAACCATCAGCTTCCTGACATCTAAATAAAATAGGTTTACCGTACAAGTAAATAATTCCAGGGCTATCTTGCATTTAGGAATAAAGCTTTGGTTTTTGTTTCTTAATAACTTGTTTTTTTAAATAATCTGTTTAGAAAACTTTAATTGAAACTAGTTTTTACTTCTATTGCTCAACATAAACAAAGGTATTTTTTTTTAAACAGTAGAAGTGCAGAAGTGTTTTTATTAAACTTACGGTTCCACCTGTATTTGTTATGAGATCCAATCAAAAGCCTCTCTAAAAAAAGCTCCCAGTCTGAATTTCAACCCCAGCTCTCCCCTGAATCACTGTGTATGGGGTGATGAAAACAGGGACTAGCCTTTACAAAGCTCTGACCTAAAAGAGCACTATTAGGATGAATTAGAGCAGAGACTGCGAGCCCTGGCTTTCTGGTCCAGCAGCCGTTTAACACAAATGTTCTACTGAAAGAATGTCAAATATTCCCATAAAAACACAGCTAAACCCTGAAGACTAATTTCCCTGACAAGTTGTTACAGCTGCTAAGGTTTGGCCACAAAAAGTCTTAGTATTAAAGAGAGATAAATGGTCGAATACTTTTGTCAGATTTTCCATTTCTAAGCGTTCTACAAAAGTTGACTTATAAAAAAAAACAATTGAGGGCGTCATGCTTTCCAGAGGATAAATAAAAATACTAAGGAAAAAAAATCCAGAGTGACTCAAGCACAAAATTGCTTGTAAATCTACAAAAACATGTAGTGGTATCTAAATATTAAAGGTTTCAAGTTCCAAACAATTTTAAGAGATAGATGTTGATGAAGTCGGACTTACCTCACCACTGGGTTCCCACTGAAGAGAATGTACACACCAGCTTCTTTATTGTTATAGATCAGGTTGCTTCGGACTGAACCTTTCCCATTGCCAAGGACAACAACTCCAGAGCGCAAACCGCTGTGTATCTTATTGCACTGGGGAATGAAAGACGGAATCTCAGAAATTCAGAAGCCCCCTTTTTGAATAAAATTCAGTGAATAGAAATCAATCCTAAAAGGTTATATCAGGGAAAGTCTTTTTCTATACCAACTGCCAAATCATTTAATCAGTAAAAATTAAACTTTATTATACAGATTTACCAGGATGATGGGATTAGCCCCTTTTCGGATGTCCAGTCCAGCCTCTCCATTGGAGTGGATGTTGTTTTCTGCTATGAGGCCCTGAGCAGAAAGGCGCAGAAACACGCCCGAAGCACGGCACTCGCACACCTCATTTCTTAGCATCACGATCTAATGAGAGAGAGAGAGAGAGAACTGGCAGCTCAAGTAAAAGTTTGAGAAGGAAGCTGCTTTAAATTACTCATGATCTAAGCACCTCAACTAGGTAGATTTCTGAAGACACCTTATAAAGTGTAACTATCAAAAACAAAACTAAAATAAATGAAAATAAAATAACATTACAGCTGTAAACTAATAATTTATTGGAACCACATTAGCCCACATCTTCACTTAGTAAAATATGCCCACTCTTAATTTGCAAAAGATATTTAAATATATTTAGGGGAGAAGAATTTAATGTCCATATGACTTCTTCAGGTGAGCTTAGATTCTCTTTTGGATTTGCTTCTTGAACCTGGTATGCCCTTCACAAATGTTCACTTTCCCCTCAGATGCTAACCCGCTTGGACTTCCTGGGTGACCTACAACGTGCAGTAGCTTCAAATTCTTACCACAATAAAATGTTTTCGGTCAATATGAAGCAGTTAGTGAAACTGGTCAAAATTTAATCTGCACTGTAAAAAAAGAAAAATTTTATTAAAAGAACGGCAACACCAGAGCATGATCCTGCCACCACCATGTTTCACTGTGGGAATTGGGGATTCTGGTTATAAGAGTTAATTTGATGCCAAGCATTTCCTTCTGACCATAACACAACCTTCCACTCATGGTTCATAAACATTGCTGTAGAATGTTCCACACTCTTGATACAAAACAGAAAAGCAATAATGTCCCTTTTCTGCTTTATAAAATGCAAAAAATACAAATTATGCCAACTATGGTTTTACAAAAAGCATGCAAATGTGGAAAAATCTGGAAAGGCTCATTAGGTCTATTGAAGTTTACTTTAGATTGATCAGATTCAATATACTTGATAGTAGATCTTTTAGTTTTTCATTTTTAGAACCCCACCCCCAGCAGTTTAAGGTCACATCATAAATGTAATAAAAACTATACATATTGTTTCATTGTTTTGGATCAGAACTTCCTGCCATTTTAACAGGATGTGCAGATTTTTGAAAGCGATTGCATTTTACAAATTTATTAGAGAAAAAACACAACAATAATTTCAATTACTGTAGAATGCTGGATGCAGCGGACGGCATAGTTCAGGCCACGGAACACGTTTTCTTCCAGCCGAGCTTGACCATAGTTTGACAGGTGAACACCCCCCTTCCCGTCCCTGAACAGGCAGCGCCTTAGGATGCAGCCGAGGATCGATGATGCCAGCATCTGTGCCTCGGGGTCCCTGTCTAGCTCCTGCTGAAGGGTGAGGGGTTCAGTTGTTACTGATGGAGGGTCAGGGGAGGAGGCAAGTGGCAGAGAGCCATCTGCCTGAGTCTTCAGTAAATGGGACAGTCCGTGGTGGTCATAAGGGATTTTGTAATCCAGTCGATAGAGCTTCTTGGTGGTTTTAATTCCTTCTTGGCTCTCCTCTTCCCCCTCGCTGCGCTCGCCGTCACTCCAGCCATCTTCAATAACTGTGCCGCGACACGCTGCATCTCCACCTGTCCGTTTCTTCCAGTCCTCCATGTTAATGTTCTCCTTTTTAAAATTAACATCAGGATGATTAGCCTCAACAGTAGAATTGCCTTCAGGACCCCTGGCCGTGCTGTCAGCCTTAGGCGGGAATGTTCTCGCCAGAGCAGCCAAGTGCTTGCAGGCCCAGTTTCTTTCTGATGCCGGAGGACCCTCCACAGTCACAGAAGCTGTGTCACTACCCGAGAAATCACAGCTGTCCAACAAACTGAGGACGACACCAAGCAGGTGGGCAGAGCTGCCTTGAGAGAAGGAGCAAAAACGAGCCTGGCACGTCCCGGGGCCACGGATTTGCAGCTGGGCTCCTTCAAAGTTACAATTATCTAGTTGAACATGGCCCCATGATGTCTGGAGGGGAAAAAGGAAAGAAATGTGATTTCAGACACACTCACACACAAAATTATTATAAGACAAGTATTGATGGTATACTTCCCTTCAAAGGAATCTATGCTACACCTATGTAGTAAAAGCAAAAGAATTTTCTTTTCTTTAATTTATAGTAATGAAACAAAAAAAGTGTTGTATTTAATTAATCCTAATAATCCACATTTTCAAGTCTTCCTGCAAATTTTGAATAGATTCAGCTCCTTTAAATAGTTTTTAATCAAATCTCACAGAATAAATGGAGCTATACTGAGATTAAATGATGCACAGGAGGACAATCCACCAATTGACTTATGTGAATAAAACAATTAACGGTAAACATCTTAAAACGTTTAGTATCTATGGCACACACCTCATGTTGGTTGTTGTAAAACTTTGTTGTTGTTGCAATCTTTTCCTGTCACTTCAGAATCATGCACTACTTTGTGTTGGTCTATTAAACTTTAGTTTATGGCTGCAATGTGATCAAATGTGAAAAAGTTTAAGTTGTATGAATACTTTTTAAGGTACTGCGTGACAAGTTGTTACAACACCTTGTAGACAACAGTGGAGAACCAGGGTGGCATAAACACCAGGTTACAGAGTCGGGCAGTCGGGCACTGCTGCTCAATGCAAACCAGGAGGGCCACCTCACCCAGCCGCCCGACGCCAACCAGCTCCACAGGTACTTTCAGTGCCAGCTCAGCTTGTTCCTCATACACCCCTGGATGGAGGACCACACGATCGTATGGCCCCACCGCTCCAAGAGCCCCGCGCAGGGTCTCAAACTCACACCCGGGCCCCACATGCCAAACCCTACGGTCTTTTCGTCTACGGAAAAAGAGCAGGCAGGCGGAAGACTGCAGCTCCGGCCCGTTTCGGGTCCACGTGCGGGTGGCGAGGGCGTGCTGTTTCAGGGCCTCCCTCCAGGATGGGGGCTCCAGATGGGGCTGACTGGGCCAGTTGGGATGCCTGCACTCGGGACAGCCCAGGCAGAGCTGCCTCCAGCGGGTGTTATCAAGGGAGAAGATAAGCTCCCTCCAGGCACGACACACCTGGCAGCAGCGGCCCAGGTCAGGGAGGGGGAGGTAGGCCAAGATAACCCTCCATAGCTCCACGGGGAGGCTACCCACCTCCATGGCAGCAGAGACACCTGGAGACAGGGGCACAGGCAAAACAACAGGGAACCACTTACGTAAACATTAATAAACATACTTGATGATGTGATCCTAGGACTGTTATGGAAACAGTGATGTACGTTAAGCATATTCTTAATGTTTATCTGATAACTAACAAGGCCGTGCTTTCTTCAAAGTTTGCAAGAAATAATGATGGCTAGTTAGCATGAAGGTCCCGCTAGTAGATGCAAGTTTTTGCGCAACTACCGTTAGCCACACAAGATAAAGAACAAAAACCTTACCTTTCAGCAGTTCGCCATAACTCGATGGATCATCACATGTCGGCTCGATGTTCGCGCAATGTTTACCGAGCACTCCATGTTCGCCTGCTGGAGCGTCTCCTCACAGCCGCCGCAGCTCCGGTTCACCGAAGCCCGTCATGATGACTGCAGATGTGCAACCGAAATATGGAGCTCAGACCAAAAAGGCTTCCAGTTTACGGCAGGAGGCGAAAACAGATCTCCATCTTCCGCTTCCAAAAAGTGGGCGTTTACCTTTAAGACCCCACTTCCCTATGCTCCCTCCCTTTTTCCGCACCATCAGGCAAAAGGCTTTTCTCAGAAGCGGTTCTCACATAAATGTTCCCCTGGGCCAGCCTATGTATCGGCGCCCAAGCAATACACGAATGATTTTTTTTACTATAAACCCTTATGAAACAAACAAACAAAGAAACCAATAAAAAAAACAGTATTAAAGAAACAGGCAGTGACTAAATGGAACAATTCATTTTCGGATAAGTTTGAACTTGAAATAGCTGGATAATATACATTTTTTTCTTTCTATTTATTGTGTTTTATAAAAAAAATAATAATTAAAAAAATAAAAAAGAACAAAGACAAAAAAGACATACAATCCTTTTTTTGGCTTGCATTTTGATAAGTCAGAGCAGAATACACAAAATTCAAATAAAACAGGATTTAAAAAAAAGAATAGTAAATATATAGGGGAAAAAGTAACTATATAATGTCTATATGCATGTTCTCTGCAGAAGAAACACAGCGGGATCCCTTACACCTGGTTCTGACAGCAAGACCATAGTTTCTCCTTTAACAATTTTAAGGATATCCAGATTAGATGAGTCAGAGTATTGACAGTTAAAATGGAGTGAATAGAAAACGTCATTTGAATAACACCGTTAATTCTGGTAGCATTTATTACAAGAATAAAACAAATGTGTATAAAATTAGACATATATTTTAGACAGTGGTTGCTGTGAAGGGAAAACACCTAAAAAGGTTGCTAGGTGGCGCTGCAGGATAAATCATGCAAGCGAGCTGAGTACACCCCCTTCTGCCTCTGTTCCTACATACAGGAAGATACAGGATTAAATAACACTGTTTGGTTGAGAAAAATAAAAGTAGACGACAGCACTTCTGCAATTTCATCTCTTACTGAAAGATTCAATATTTGGGGTGGATAAATTTAGGGTTGCATTTTTGCAAATAAGTACCGTGGAATGTGTCCTTATTAGACCACATGGGGAATCTATTAAAAATATAAACAGTGGCCTAGACTGTGGGAATAACTATGACTGGAAATGATTGAAAATGAGTCCAATAACTATACTACACTGTGTAATGAATACTAATGGACACCTGTAATAATCTATTGAAGTGAACCATGAATAATGCACTATTAGAATGCATTTGTTAGTAACTCAACCAAAGAGAACTGTCTTAATTCAACCAAAAAACAGGAAGACTTAGACTACTACCTCAGTTATTTCCAGGTAGGTTAAATGTTTTTGATTTTAATCAATAAAGTCCCCTGAAAAATGGTTCAGCTCATTCAGATCTTGAAAGACATTGATCTCATAGTACTGTTTTCCTACAAATCTACACTAGGGTTCAACCCTTTGGTCATGATTACTAAAGACAGTGAATCTCTCAGAAAACTTGCCTTTGTGCTTACTCCTCAAAAATATATCCATCTACTCCACTAAACAGTTCTGTACCTGTGGTCTTGTTTCCCACTTGATTGCTAAAATATCTAGAGGTAACTCTGGGATTACTACCTGTGGAGTAAGTATGCAGACCATATGTTAAAATCCATCAATGTTTGTCAAATGAATCAACATTTCATATGAAATTGGGACCTGGGTTTGTGTACTGACTTCGTCTTGATGATTCTGAAGCATCAGCGGTAATCCTTGAGGATCTGGGATCAGTGGCAGTTCCAGAAAATGTTCATAGGGGGAGCAATGTGCACTGAGGGGTGGCAAAAAACTAATAGACAGCAAAAACATTTTTCGGTCTATCTATGCTGATTACAATAAACCATCAGGAGAATGAAACCACGCATCTATATTTGACAAATAAATCACTTAAGACAGAGCGGATTTTCATGGGGACCTTGCTAGTAAAGCTACACATATTTATAAATTGGTGCTAGAAGATGTTTATGCTTTGATATTTTTAATGTTGTCAAAAAACATTGTTTGCATTCTGAACTCACCCATAATTTCACATTGTAATTCACAATCACTGCCAATAAAACCTTTTTAAAACCACTTATTCATCCAGTGTTTTATTCAGATACTTTCGGTCCATTTTAATGTAAAAAAATATTTCTATTAAAATTAAAATTGCACAGCAACCTATTTACACTGCATTTTTACAGTTATTGCCAGATGTGTTGGGATCTGGAGTTTTTTGCCACCTTCTTCCAGCAGAGCGCGCCGTGGGTCTCCTGGGCTGGAGCCCTCAGC
>JAUZNJ010034706.1:0-12582 GCA_034780135.1 Jordanella pulchra | reverse complement strand
ATACTTTAAGACTTTAACTCAAGTAACATTTCAGTCAGTGACTTGGACTTTTACCAAAGTCATATTTTGGAGCAGTATCCATACCTAAAATACATCTAATTGTGTGGAGCGTAATGACTATTTGCTCTCCAACATCTACTGGCTCCTGAAGTAGAGGATACACCATCTGTGACATTTCTCTTATGTCTGATCTCAGCTCAAATGTGCAACAGAATTAGGACAATTTTAGAAAGTCTTGCAACTATCTAGAGTTGTTCCTCTAGTGACTCACGGTGTTACTGTGTTTTTGGATTTCTGAAACCAAAAAATCCTAACTTTACATCCAAACATTAGTTTACTGTACTCCCAAACCTATTCCAAGTGCTCACTTAACCCACCTTCTGAAACCGGGCCCTGGTTTGCACAGTGACAGGCAAAAGTGATCAGTGTAAAAGAGCACAAACTGAATTTATGTGGATCCACCAATCATTCTGTACTTTCACTTTGGTTTCCTTTTTGCCATTTATAGCTTAACTTGTAAGGATGCAAACATAACAGATGCATTTACAGCACGTGACAAAACACCACGGCAGTATACAAAAGACTGTTTCAGGCAAGTGAAATATTTTTTAGGGATTTACAAAAGAAACTACTTGATTTTAGAACTCTTTGACTTCACAGTTTTCTGTTTTATTACCCAAGCTTGCAAATGAAAATTATCAACATGTCTCTGTAAAATCTGAGTTGCTGAAAACTTACACCAAAGAAAGTTCCAATTTAAAAGTAAACCAGTAGGGTCTGGTACTTCATACCACTAAGATTCAGGGAAGGTATCTAGAAGAGAGGAGAGCAGCTGCTTGCCATAAAGCCCCCATTCATAATCATTGAGCTGCACGTTGGTCAGAAAAGAAAGATGCTAGGAACAATCTGAACCTAATCAGTTTATGAATGACTCTGATTCTGAATCATTTCTGAACCTTCCATAATGTTTTGCTGCCTCAATATTCTTGCTTTGTTTCTCTCGGCTCCCACTTAAGCCAGGGGCTCTCCGCAGCAGCCGGTCTTTAAAATACGTACAACCACGTTTAATGTTGTTTTACTCATTTGCATATTCAAGTGAATTCACGTTCAAGCTGAAATCAGAGGGAGAGCTGGTAGTTGTCTTTCATGTGATTTTGTTCAATTTAGGAGATACAGAGTGCTGGAGAAAAATTACTTATGAGCTAACGGAGTAAAAATTCACAAAGCAAAAAGTGTGCATGATTGCATCCTTCCTAAACACAGTAGTTGCCAACTGGATCGTTGCATTTAATGTAAATCATTGTTTAGGAAGTTTTATACAAGCACTCAGGAGATGTCAAAAAGCACTGCTTGCACTGGGATATGACGAACACTCAATGACTGCAGCCGAAACGTACAGTTTTCTGGTTGGCTGAATCACTTCTAATGTGTTTTGAATATGTTAGTTGTGATCTAGAGCAGGTTTCCTCAATACTAGTCCTTGAGGGCCAGCGTCCTGCACCTTTTAGATAAGTCTTTGCTTCAACACACCTGAGTCAAATAAACGGGTCATTAGAAGGACTCTGGAGAACTTTACAGGATGCTGAGGAGTTAATTTAGCAATTCAGTTTTAGGTGTGGTAGCAAAGACAGATCTAAAATTTGCAGATCAGTGGACCTCAAGGATCAGAATTAAGGAAGCTGTATTTAGAGCTGATGCTGCATGGTGGTGCAGTTGGTAGCTCTGTTGACTTCCAGAAAGAAGGTCCTGGGTTTGATCTCTGGTCCAGAGTCTTTCTGCATGTGGTCTGCATGTTTTCCAAGTGCATGTGTGGTTTTCTCTGGGTACTCCAGCTCCCTCCCACAGTCCGAAAACATGATTCTCAGGTTAATGAGGGTCTCTTATTTGTCTTTAGGTGTGATTGCATGTGTGCATTGTTGTATATCTCTCCCAGTGATAGACTGACGACCTGTCCAGGGTGCACCCCACCTTTTTCCATTCGATTACTGGAGATATATAGGCATTAGTCCCACAATGACCCTGATGGATGAAAAAAAAAATCCAATGCTCTTAGGTTAGAGCACTGAATAAATAAAAAAACAAAAAAACATTGACTTAACTACTAAGTTCCTTACAAGAATTTGCTTATTTTGTTTTACCAAAGCTATTTAAATTATGTGTGCAGTAACAGTACAATGTAGTAGCTGAGTTATTAGTGTTTTGCTCATCATTTATAAGTTTTCAGCATCCATCTACTAGTTTAATAGGATGGAATGATCAAGATTTGATTAAGATTTACTCTAAAGATATTTACCAATATATCAGCAAACTATATTAATCTTGGCTCAACTTAAAAGGCTAACTTGGACTCAGATCAAGACATTATTATTTCAAGCTATTTCAAAGAGCCATAGTCTGTCATTGTGCTCCATTTAGTAAATAAAATGACTTACAATCTGTTTTAAAGATAATCAACATTTTCCATGATCATAAGTCAGATTATTTTCAGTGAAAATTACATGTACCTTTGGCTTCTTTTGTATGACTTTAATTGCATATTAAATACAATTAAAATTATTTTTGAATGTGTATTTTTCATAACTGAAGTATTATAAAAAATAACATTTATATACAGTATAGGTTCTCTGAAACAGTTTATTTCGTATAGACCATTAACTGTATGGGACCCCAGAATGCTTTTTTTCGCTATAATGGTGTGGGTAAGATTGCATCTGCTGGGTTACGGGTTGACATTTTCTGCCACTAAAATTGATGTAATCCTCTTAAGTGTGCTGTTGGAAAAAAGTGCAGGACAGATGCAGGACAACCGGATGTCGCTGAGCTTAGTAATAAAAGTAATTGTAACATCTTCCAGAGAGACTGATAGTAATCCATATGGGAACCTAGCAGACATTAAAGCTTCTGACCTTAAGGCCAACAGAGTCACATGTGGCTGGATAAATAAAACAAGGGGGAAAAAGGATTCTACTAGAATCGATGACATAAGTTTTATTTTGCTACCTATTCCTAAAAATAATTTTGAGCGATTGGATACTGCACTGGCAATGATGTAGTGGTAATGACTGTCATTCTGAAGGAATTAAAGGCTTAGCCTTAAATCCTAGTTGTGTTCAATTTGTGTTATTTCAATGTATTGGTTGGGAAATTTCAATGTCCTGCCACATTCCACAAACATTCAAACAGATGTTTAATTGGCTGTAAGTTTAAGTGAAAGGTAGAGATGATGACCCATACAATGTTTATTTCACGTCCTACTTGTTTATGGATTGAACTGATCAATGCAAATATGGTTGCGTATGACCCATTCTACATAGCTTTTAATAAAATATTTAATTCAACCAAAAAGATTTTGTACAGGGACCTGAGAGAAACTTTGACTTTTTTCTGGGAATGATCAACAGCTTGAGGGAGACTTTAGAACAAGCTTACATTCTCATGAAGAAGCTTTTTTCTTTTGAAAAGTGGACTTCCTAACCTGAAATATCTTGCCTTTCACAACATAAAAACATACTGGAGGCATTGGGTTCTTACAAGAGACTTAATTTTAATTCCGGATTGGTAATTATAATGGGGGTTTTAACATCTTTGTCAATCGTCTGTGGCTTAATTAGTTTTCTTGTATGGTACCATTTCTAATTTTCTCCCTTTAGGAATTTTCATCCTATCTTGTTTTTTTTTTGCTCTTCTACCAGAAGGTGTTGTATTTTTACACCTGGTATATTTACCTGATTTTTACACCTCCCTCCTCCGCTGTGCGTTTTACAGTAGCCTCATTACTGCTTGGAGTCTCACTTGCTTTTTGTTTGCGATAGCTTTGCCATTCCACATTGCCTTTGTTACATAGCTGTGATCCTGCAATTTTTTTCCTGCAACCTGTTCTGTTGTCCTTGTGCCTTACTGCCAACTCATTAGTCTGTGTGATTTAGAATCTGAAGAGACAAAGTCCTTATGATGCACCTGTAGCTAACATCATGCTTACCTTTTCATCATTTTGTAAAAATGAGACTAAAAACAATATAACTGGTAACAGAATCTGTTTATCTTCCAATATAACTGTAATATGCTGGTGAGAAAAAAGCTTTTTGAGTGGGTATAGAAAATGTAGTTCTTCCATACTTCATTTTTCGCTCCACATTACATCTTAAAGGGGATCTATTATGCATAAATTCCTTTTTGCAAGTTTTTGTACTACTGTTTGGTTTTCTGCTGCCTTAAGAAGCAGACTAAAAACACTGCTAAAAAAGACATCCAGCTGTTTTTTGTCAATGAATAAATATTTTTTTTGTGTTTCTAAAACAGACGCTTTCCAAATACCAATGTTGACAGATTTTTAAACGTTTGCTAACAAATTGTAAACCTAAGCTAACGTTTTCCTCCTGATTTTTTTTGGGTGAAATCAGTGTGGTCTGCCCATCCCCTCATGACCTCCACCTGAGCCCAACGCCCAATATAGCAACCTAAGGGAAGTGCAAAACTAACATTCAAAAAATTAAACATTTTACAATGTAAAATAAAACATTTTACATTTTCAAAAAAATAAAACATTTACAAATAGAAAATGTTTATATCAAATCTTACACCAGAGTTATATCAAATGAACCGATTAACTGAATGTTTAGCTTTATACAAGAATGTAACACAAGTCAAAAAATGGCATACCTCAGTTGGATGTAGATGTAAAATTTTTGCTCTGTGTTTTTAACGTGTAGATAAAAATGTCCATTGGTCTTTGAGCTGAGGGGTATAAAGTACATATACATTGTCATTCTCACTGAGAATAGTGGCTTATCTGCAGATTAAGTTCAAGCAAGTCAGCTGTAATGGTTTTTATGGACAAAGTAACAGTAATTTTGAATTTTAGGTAGAACCAAAAATAGTAATGCAAAGAAATATTATTTAGGTGCAATCTGATGTGATAACACACAATCACTGCATTTTTCTCCAGTATAGCTGAGTCAGTCCAGATGAAAATGTTCAAAACTCAAACTTTTAGCAGGAAAGTTGCTTATACTTCTATATGTGGGGCCCCTGGTTTCCAAAAGGTCCACTGGGTGAAAGAATAAACACAAAACTAAATAAAATATATAGGTAAAGAAAGAACGAGTAGAATGTGTCAAATTCTAAAGGGAAATATACCTTATCCATAAGGAAACCTCTATCTGTCTTTTTTATTTTCTTAAGCATTGTTTATTTTAGTCAGATTTATGCAGTCCTTAACTAAATGATTTTATAAAGATGCAGAAAATAGCTTGTTTACCTAAAATTGCATTCGATATATTAAATCTCTTACACTTGCAAATGTCAATGTTGACAAGAAGCTGAAGCTCAACTCTTGACTAACTCCTTGATTTACTGCACTTGCATGATGGAAGAAGGCAACACCCAAAGAAATGCTTCAGCTGAACAAAGTTTGCTTGTGGATGATAAAAAAAACTAACCTTGGTGTAGCACAGCATGCTGACATTAACATTGGTTTACTAAAACCACAACGCCCAGATGAAAATAATGAATGCTAGCTTGCATTATATCATAACACAATAACAGTTTAGCCTGTTTTAAATATGCTCAAGGTTCTTTCTTTCCTGGTATGTAACAAATCACTGATTTACAATGTTTGCATTGAAGCAAAAGGATGTAAAGTTGGAAAATGGATGTATAGCACAATACTACTGAACAATCTCCAAAAGACTGAAGGAAATGTATGATTTAAACACAGTTAAAACATTATTTTTTGCAATATTTTTTATTTCACTAAATGTCTGTCATTTCTGACAATTTGTTTGCGATGTTTCTGAAGTCATAAAGGACAAGTTTTACCTCTTAAAGATATGTTCCACAGAGATCGCTCCTTTCTTTTCACTGTATGACAACAGTTAAAATTTTAATTTCAACTGAGACATGTCAGACATAAAAACCTTGTAAGGATATTTCCATCCTTTGTTTCCCCCTGCAACAAACAGTAGCAAGCAGCATTTTGTGTACAAATGCTCTACTGCTGTCAAAGGAAATTAAAACATTGCCTCAGAGCACCGGGATGTGTAGGAAGTTCTGTTTGAAGTTTCTTTCTTGTGTATTATACAATTTACTGAATAAATATTTAAACAGTGATACATTTGGAATCCACACTCATGTTTCAAAGAGACAAAATGCTACTTTAAATTTTGTGTAGAAAAGATCACATTGATTGTTTTAACACATGTGCCAAAATCACACTTTTTGGTATTGTGGAAGATGCTGCAGAATAGTCTTCCACAGATGGGAAAGTTCACTTTAAACAACTGGATGTTTCGCCTCAAGATACTTCATCAGTTCTGACTGATGCAGGAGAAAACAGAGATAAATATACTGTAGGTGTGACAAAAGGTTGTGTAAGGGGGAGAGAAGAAACAAAGGGCCTTTTTGTTTCTTCTCTCCCCCTTACATAACTTTTGACCATGACCTGGATGACTGAGAACCTTCACCAATATCTTTCACAGATGTAGGACTCCGTATAGGATTTGGTTAGATTTTGAACTGATGTGCCTTTTATTTTTTTTCAAGTAGGGTAACATAATAATGTACACTATGAACAAAATACAATGAGACACTGTAAAATATTAGAGGAAAAACTTCTAATATTAAGTTACAGTAAAAACTGAATTAAAAAAGCAACACTTTCAGGTTTATTGTTTGTGCATTCATGTTTTATTTTCTAAATTATATGTTTTTTTGTCTTTTTCTTTTTAAAACATCAGTCTCAAAATACTGCCCAGTTTGTCTTTGCAGGGTTGAATGTTGCATTTCATTGTTTAAAACAAAAATCCAGTTTTAAATAATTAAAGCAGGAATTTTGTTAGAATTGCTAAGCTTTCATTGACCATTAATTACTGATCAGCTCTTGAAAATCTTAACATGTCAATCTTTAACATGATGCAACAATTCAAAATAACAACATTTTTTAAATTAGGCCATTTCATAGCTTTGAAGGCATTTTCTATACGTCATTTTTTAAATATAGCATCCCTAGTTTAAGCTATCCTAACTTTTAACTTGGCTGTTACAAAGAAGATTCATAAAATAAGCTTTTAAGTAGGAAAAAGGGGATGAATTATGTTGTCACAAAATAGACTGGCAAATCAAACAACTGACAACAGCACAGAAGGTTTGTTTATAGTTTGTTTTAATAAGCCTTTGTCATTGGGGCAGAATTGATAGACAGGCTCAATTAGAAAGTCATGATTTATGACCCATGAAGGCAAGGGAAGTTCATTTATATATCATATTCCAGTAGTAAGACAATTCAAGGTGGTATGAACAAACCAAACATTAGGAAAACACACAAAGAAAACTGAACTGCAGCGGCAAAGTAGAACAAGAAGTTATTAATGAAGAGTAAATTGAGTAATAATAAAATGAATATGCAGGTAGGCAAATCAAGTTTATTTATATGATTGAAGTGTTAATGTAAACTCTGAATACTATTTCGAAGCACCATGGGAGTTTCTAAATGTTTCTCACTGGGGAGGATGCGAGTTATGGGAACTCTGTTTCCATTGCAATATCCATGAGTAATTATTTATAATCAGAGCATATCCCTTTTTAATCCCTATTTGAAACTATTTCACATCTGAATGAAGAATTGGATGCTTTTCTGACGCTCCTGTAACCTTATTCCTCACCCCATTCTTTGGAAATTTAAGCTTTTGCCATATTGTTTTTTTGTTGCCATTGCAGTGTACTTTGTGTTTATTTTATCTGTTTATTTTTGTGTTGTGTCCTTTATGCTGTTTCGTGTATTTGTCTTAGATCTTTATTAGGCATTTTCCTTGGTTTTTAGGACTTCATGTTTTAGACTAGATCAATGTAATTATTTACTGTCAGAACCTCTATAAAATGCAGTTAAGTCTTAAGCTTATGAAAAACATTACATTGAGAGATCTGACAAAAAGAGATATCATATTGCTTAGGGGCAAGTCACATTCAGTACTATGCTAACAAGAAACTCTAAACCCACATGTTAATGTTAGAATAGAGCAATATACTGCAAGCCAAGGCATCTTCCTGATAGTGTTTGTTTTTATCAATTTGTTTAAAATATTTATTCCAAAGCTAGATTAAAATTTGTAGTAACTAATCATTTTGTTTTGCTTTTTTTCAATTAATTGTTGTAGATGCTAATAGCTTTAGGCCAGGAGGATCTTCTGTAGCAGTCTGTCTTTCGCAGGATTTGGAAAATCATTTAACTGAAGGCACTCTTTTGTTAATGGTCTGAAGAGGATACTTACTGTTGTTCCATAATGTTCTTCACTTCATGAAGAATCTTTCCTTCCAAAATCATCTCGGGGGGGTTCTAGAACAGTTCCTAGAACAGAGCAGACCTTTTTTTTATCAGCTTGTTAAAGTTATTTTATTCATTTCTATGATGCTGCTACCATGTCAGATTATGCTCAATGATATTACAAGGTCCACTACAGGGATGTCTGGTCATTTTCAAGTGGTTTTATTGCCTCACAGAAGGACCTCACTGCAGCATGCAGAAACCACATGGCAGATCCACACCACATTTGAGAAATGGCCCCATTGCGCTCTGGAAATGAAGGGGGTGCTACTTCCTGTACCAGCTGCCTTTTTTTAAAATATTCTTCATTAGTTACAGTTATTTCTCTTTTTTAAGATTACATTTTTATTAGATTATACTAAATACATAACAGGTCCTCATTAAAAACAACTAATGAATAAATAGAAAACAAGAGTGCAGTTGAAGCAATGCTTTTTTCAATCATAACGGAAGATAGAAAAAATTATTTAAAGATAGGATTAAGTGAGGAATGTTCTTTAGAGGTTTGTGGGTGGCTTTAAAAAAGGGGTTTTAATTCAGCTCTTATAAGGATTATAAGGATATAAACCATTCATTGTTTGTCCTCCTCATGGATTTTCCTGGGTTCACCTCTCCTACACTCTGCCCACCATCCAGTCTCCCCAGTTAGCCTCCAGAGCCAGACCCAGCCACCTACCACACATATCCCAGACCCCTGGCTCAGATCTACCGCTGTTCTCACTCAATCTCATGCTGTTAGCTCTCTTTGTTCCAAAGCTGGTACAGTCCACCATCTCTCTTTTGCTCTGGCTCATTTTCTGCTGTGGGTTCTTGTTTTTATCTCCCGCTGCTCCGCATTGAGCTCCCCAGTTGTACTGGGAAGATGGGATGCTGGGCAGAGGGCTCCAGGCCGGGGTACGGTCCTCTAACTCTGCCCCACTCTGGCATATGCTCTGCTGGGGATTTGTTGGAGGATAAGGGTAGAACTGAGCCAGATGCCTGGAAGATGAGCTCAGCAGAGGCGTATGGTGGCAGGGTGTAGCCCAGGAGGCTAACCTGGTAGACAGATGCAAGACAGAATGCAGCAGGACAGGAGAGAGGTCAACTCTGAAAGCTATGTGAGAAGGACCAACGAGGAAGGATTTAATAATCCTTTTAAGGGTTTGATTAAAACGGCTTTTTTGTAAGCTCTCCACAAACCTCTAAAGGGCATTTCTTACTTCATCAACATTACTTTTTCTGTCACTGATTGAAAAAAGCTGTCTCTACTGCACTCTTTTTCTTATCTATGTATTACTTTACTGTTTTTTAAGTGGACTTGTTGCGTATTTAATTTAATTTCATAAATTATGTCATCTTTAAAAAGCAATCTGACAATTTTGAAGATTTTAGACGCAGGCTGATATAATTTTATATTTTTGGCCAATATCGGACCCACATTCAATATTTATATTGGATCGGGACACCCCTACTTATAACCAAACAAACAATAAAAATAACATGAAAAGAAACATATTTGATGGGGGGTGTCCCTCCGTCCAAAAAATAAGAAATAAAAATTGAAATTCAAAAAAATATATCAAAGCAATCTTTATCTGTGTTCCTGTAGACTGCTATGAGTCTGTTTTCAATGTATTATTTAGACAGGTTACAATTATGTTGAGCAGGACGACCTCCAGCTTGTGAGACACCTTTGTGATGCAAAGCCTTGTAATGGAAATGCTTTCCATTTATAAAAGTAAATGCAACATTTACAGATATCATCAGGAAATATAAGTAAAGATATAGGTCTTAAGAAAATCCTCATCCTCAAATCAAATTGGGGTTATACATAAGTGTACATAAATAAGCACATTTTCAGGGAATTTCGTATATCTGAGCAACATGTTTGGATACAGCTCTCATGGGAACTCAGGATGATTGCTAAATACCCAACCTGTCAATCAGTACCTTGCAAAAAAACTCCCCTTGCACAGAGGTGAAATTGTTTCTGGCACGAAGACTCACGTTTTCTTAGTTCGCCCTGACCCTCACCCCCTAGCTCACACACCTCACACACACACAAATTAAGTTTTACTGTTCCAGTGGGGACTTTCTATTGACTTACATTGATTTGAGGGTGATTTTAACAACTAAACCTTGACCCTTACCCTAAACCTAACCATTATGGGTACATACCTAACCCTAACCAAAATACAATTGACACCTTTGTCCTAAACGTAACACCTAAGCCATAAAAAACCAATCTCTCTCAAAGGGACCTGGCAGAGGTGCCAAAGATGTAGTGTTTCAACAGAACGTTGTCCACACAACGTTGGAAAAACAAGTACACACACAGGTGCCCGCACAAAATCACAGACACCCCCCCCACAAACAATTAATCATCACATCTGACTTGCTTGGAATTAGTTCTCTGATTTGCCACCTTTTTTTTACCCATTACAATAAAAGTGTCCTATTTTTTCATGCTTCTCGACTCACAAAGTGAAGCACGTTTGCATGTTCTAAACAGGGAACGTTGGCAGTTTACATGGAAATTAGGGAGTTTTATGGTGAATGTGTGAGGCTAAAGGTGATTTGGTTTCATCCTTCAAGTTTCAAACACAAAAGTTGAAACTATTGGAAAAGAATCAGATTTGATGTTCCAGTATACATAAAAAGACACAAGGTAGCATTTAGTTTTATTGGTTAAGTTTAGTAGTTTTCGGCTTGTTATCGTAGCAGCCACACATTTTCCCAGCAGGTCAACTAATAATTTTTTCTAGAACAGTTTAAAGGGACGTTATGTAACAATTTTTCTTTTATACCGACTGAAATCAATGACTGCATCTACATATCAGTTATTATAGGTGCATTATTACCTCCACTAATAATCAGATACATTTTCATAAACAAAGAATTGTCTATTTCTATTTCTGTTTTCTATATACATAAGGCTGGTCACGTGTTTGCAAAGCACCATGACAGTCTACCATCTAGTAATTACAGACATCAGCAAAGGATAGAATAGTACCAACATGCAGAACAACAAAGTGTTTCCCCTCGTTGGCAATTTAGTATGATTGAAAGGAGGTGGTGGAGATCATTTAGAGACACTAACACCACAACTAAAAGTCTGCACAACTGCAGCACAATGCAGGACCATGCATATGCAGCAGTAGCACAAGAAACGGTTCACCATCCCCAGGAGAGTGAAAAAGAGAACTTAAATCACAACAAAGCAGGAGAAATCAGAAAAGGATAAACATTGGGCAGGCCTTCTCCAGGTGAAAGGAGCTAATGAAGAATTATTCTAAGAAGTAGTTATGTTTCTCCTTGAAAAGTAGGTAAGTAGTTAGTAGTACATATACTGTCTGTCTTAGAGCACTGCTAATTTTTAAAATTTTTTTGTTTACCATCTGGTTTGTTTAGATATAGTTACTTAATACCATGGAAAGTATACAATTAGAACCTGCAAACATACACTGTACCAATCTTGTTGGTAGAGAATTGTGGGTTTACACGGGTTTAGCAGTTTTCAAAGCCACAGTGAATGCTGCTTTTTGTCACAGTAAATGCCAGTAGAGACTTTACCTCGTTGAACTTGATGAATTGGAGGGGTCAGAGTATACTTTTTGAGTAAAGAGCAATTATCTTTTTTATTACCTTTGATTTCTTTAACTGTGATAATATGATCACACCTTGAACTTAGGTCCTATTGACATGATGAGATTAGATATACGTGGTGCATTAGATGCACTTTGTTGTTAAAGCTGTGTATTTAAACAAGCACTGCACTTTGGTAGAGCAAACACGATCATTTTTGTAACAGGATCCCAGGGTGGAAAAAGCAGAGAATGGCAGTTTCATGTTTCATTTTGACCAACAACAATGATGTTGTAGGTGAGCCTGCCTCTGTAACCTGCATACGTCTCTTCACTGCCATATTGCTGTGTCTACCTCAAATCAGCTGTCTGTGCATGCTTAATGTTTCTGTTAGTTGTTTGCGTTTGATTCTGTGGCAGCATCACAGTGCCATCAAAGTGCTTGGTGTATGTACTATAGAGCTATCATTGGTGCTGTGTACATTTTTGAAAACTGTTTTCATCTTCGTGTGGACTTGGTCTAAATGGTCTCTGTTTTTTGTGTCTATTTGTTTTCTCTTCCTATTAGCTACTTCTAGTCTTCTATTTTGTTTACCTATAACACTATTGTTACGGCCCCCCACTTGTGAGGAGGAGGGGAGTAACACGACAACCATAAAAACTCGACAGAGTCCAAGTGAATGTTTTAAAAAGGGATTTATT
>JAUZNJ010034705.1:0-12583 GCA_034780135.1 Jordanella pulchra | reverse complement strand
TGACGGCCATTACTCTTGACACCGAGCCATCTGCAGCACCACAGGATTATTTAAAGGCCTGTCGCTCTGTTCCCACACTACCATCTGTGAGAGACCACATCTTAGTCATTGATAAGAAAAGCCAAACTTGTGGTTTGAAGGAAATAATCTCTAAAAATAAACACCAGTTAATTAAGATAGTTTAAAGGGTCTTTGGTTTAATTTTGACCTTATTATAAGAGCAAATCTCTCTCTGCTTTGTCACAGCAAGTGTAGGTAAATCAGCATCCTACCAGCTGCTTGTTGACATTAAAATTAGTGGTCACCTTCATTTGGCTGGCAAATCCAACCTTTGCCGGTCAGCCTCTCGACCTCTCTTCTGTCACAGAAAGCCAGAAGGGAGGGAGGGGCCGGGAAAGCGGTCAAGACTTGGCTGCAAGTCTATAAATCACAGACAAGGGTTGAGGACAAAAGGCAGGAGCACGAGACAGAAATGCAGCTACAATAGCAAGAGATTGGAGGACAGATGAGTTGGACAATAAGCCTCTGGGGTCAGGGATGAGGTCAGGGACTTTCTACCCAATCAGAAGGGCGGAAAGAAAAAAACTGAGATCAAAACTTAAATAGATATTTGTTTCTAAAAGAGCAAAAAAAAAAAATTATATGTGAAGAAGAAGCTGATTATTTTCTGAATTTAGGGAGAAATGGATCCTAAATAAAGAAATGCTGAACCACATCAATAGAAAAGCATTATTGTGTCATAAACCACCACATCAGACTGTAGTGGCCTCACGGTCACTCCTCCTGCATGGAAGGAAAGGCTCTATAATCTAAGCGTCTGTGGATTAGGACCACAGTCTGCTCAGGAGAAACATCCCTGTTTGCTCTCAATCTGGCATAATAGCCGTCTCATTTACCGCCTTGGATAAAACCGTGCAAAGGCGGCAAATGCTGTTACCAAGACTGTGGAATCAAACCACAGGCACATAAAGCTGCATAATCCCACACAGATTCTTAAAAAAAAAAGCTTTAAAGGGTGAAAATACTTTTTTCACGGGTCAAAGAACCATAAAACTGCTCAAACATCATCTTTGCAAGAAAACAAAAAGGACTATAAAACAATTACAATGAAGTTAAACTTAATAAACTGGTTAAAATGGATTTACTGGTGCAATTTATTAGATTGGTTCCTGTCCATTCAGCTTTATAAACAAAGCAGGCCAAGCTCAACACAACCGTTTCCATGAAACACCTGCAATTCCATTAGAGAAAGAAAAAAAAGACATAAAAAGAGACTTTAGCCGCATTTTAGGTCACTGTTTGGATTCATGACCTAAATCCTACTCGGTTGAGTCTTAAACACATGTGATGTGATGTCATGCAATAGCTCTCAGAGATTATTCTTCATCACTGGAAAACAAAGTCTTTATTGTTGTGTTTTTTTCCAGGGTGCAAATGCATTTGACTTCAACAACAACTGCATTTTGATTCAAGTAGAAAGTAGACACAACTTCCTGCTCTGTCATTCTTACCTTTCATCTTCTAAATGCTAATTATCCTAGCATTCCCATCTGAAAGTCATTGCCTGAAACCTTGCATAACACGCCATGCCACGTTTGCGTAAAAATGATTATGACTGCTGGATTTCCGGATGCGATCATCTGCCTTAAAAGGAAGTAAAAAGGGAAAAAAAAGAAGAAGTTGGATTTATTACCCGTTACATCTAAATGGGGGGTGTCAGAAATCAAGAAATATGACATCACAAGCACGCCAAAGGCAAATAAATCTATTTTTACACACCCCCTTTGCAGCCTCACGCACCAGGAAAAACTACTTAATGTATTCTTGTGCGCACCAAGCACACACTCTTTGAAGTGTCCCCGATAGGCGCCGGTCCTGAAGCGATTAATTGCATAGTCTTATCTGAGTGGCCCAGGACTGCTGTGGGGAGTTGGGTAAGGGTGGCAACGGCTGGAGGGAGGGATAAACAGGGTGTGTGTGTGTGAGTGAGTGGGTGGGGTGTTTGAATCGGCTCATATCCCACAGGGAGACTCCCTAGGGAGAGAAAAACCTGACACGAGCAGACATGAACGCAATTTTCTCTGTGGCACGCACGTCTTTTATAGAAATAGGCATCCGAGACGTCACAGACGGCTATTAGGATGAGGCGGCAGCATCTAGAAAGAAGCCAGATACTTTGTGCATAGATGCAGCGTTCGTGACGAGGTTTTTATGGGATGTAATACACCTACACTGCTTTCCTTTGAGTTATTAATCAACCTTTTACAGCGTTAGCAAGAGGAGGGCCAGACGGCTGATGCGTCACTTTGCTAATTTGTTTACTTTCCTTAAGAGGGTACATGACGGCCGAATTAATTAGGACAAGTGGGGCCTAAATGAACAGCACACAACAGTTAAATCCAGTGAAGCAATTTTAAAACAACCTCATCCGTCAGGCTGTTACCCAGGACCCTCATATTGGACTTCTCACTTCTCACAGGTGATCTTGTGTAGGCAGACCGAGGGGTTTAACTCTCTAGATGTAAAGTTTTATCCTGAATATTTGTCTGAAAGAATAATCAACACACTAAATGGGTGCTGCTTTGATTCTACTCTTATGATCCAGGAGTTTATAAATCAAGACAGACCCAATCATCATTCAACAGGTGTTTCTTTAATCAATATTTCTCAGACCATCTGAGAGGCATATTGATCTCTTCAATTATTCCGTCTTACGCAAGTCAAATGGAAATGATGAAAGGTTTCCTACAAAGAGTCCAAAAACCAGTCTGGGACGATGGCTTTCCTCTTCTTTAAAATGCTCCCGAATTCTCTTCTTCATCAAACCAGACCCTCCAATGCGATTAAGCTTTTTTTCCTTTCTTCTTCCAGTAGAATAAGCGTCTTAAACCATTCTGTTCAATCGAGACAAAAAAAGGGACTCTTGGTCTACATCGCAGTAACAACCCCCCCACCCCACCCCCCCAGTCATCAGTGTAACAACCTGAGGCAGCACCATTATCCAAGTCACCTAGGGGCCACCGTTTCATCACCTGGGTAGTTTGCTTTGGAGACAGAAGTGGGTTAGCCATGTGTGTGGATGTGTCAGGGGGCATGCAGGGGTTTATTGGCCTTAGGTTAGGTGTAATCATTAAATTATTTTGCCGTGTAATTCACACAATGTTATTATCCAACTCAAAAAAAACTTTGAGAGTTGGAAATTTTATACCCAATCCAACAAAAATAAATCAATCAAATTATGAGTCAAGTGAAAATCATCAACTGGAAGATCGTCTGTATACCCAAATCCAATTCTAACTTTGCATAGCAACTTCTAAATAGGTACATTTCACATTAAATAATACAATCTGCCCTTAAGCATTACCAAATAAAAAAGACCTAAAAATCAAACCACAATTGTGTTAAAGTAATTCAAATCTAGCTCCACTAAAATGAGGGATTGTCCACCAAACTTCCTCTAAGGACGTGAAATAGTTCACACTTGATTCATTTCTATTTGTAGCACGAAAAGCGGATGTCCGCTTCTAAACAGAAACCCAAACAGGAAGTGGATCTACATACAGAAGGACACTGTCAAGACTCCCACTGCGTCTTTCCAAGCTAACCTTCATCTTTCCAGCTCATACTGTATGTAAAGCTCAACCTTTAAACCAAGTCTTGCATAGTAAAAGCTGATTTAAGGTGGATGATAGATTTTATTGTGAGATTTATATTAAAATGTCAAGAGGACGTAGTTATTTACTTACAAAAGTCATGTCTGTTAAAAAAATAAAATAAATAAAAAAAAGCTTTTAAAAAGGAAAATAATGAGAAGGATGAAGACATGGCAAAACAAAAAAGAAAACAAACAACAAAAAAAAGAGTGAGGGAAGTAACAGAGACTAACGCTGAGCGGCCTAATTATAGTCCAGGCACCTGGGGAAGGCTATGGTGCTATGGCAACACTGAAACCTGGGAAAATGAGGGGAGAAGCATGTAAAGATTACATCATTCCTGCAAGGAAATGAATGCACCCTGAAGTGACTGGGATAGATAGGGGAAAAAAAGCCTTGGAAAAAGATCCAGTAACTCTCTGAAACTGACTAAGAAACATTGTCTTTGTTTTAATTTTTAAGAAACAAGATGTCAAATAATGCACATTGAACAAAACTCGGATAAAAGAGGCAGCAATAAGAGTGGTCTGACTTTAAATCTGTGTTTTAAAGTTTACTTTTTTAAAGCTGGATATGAGAAAATACTGACATTTCTTAATTTAAAAGCAGGTTGGAAAATAAGTTGAAAGATCTTCATTAACCTTAACCCTATAAATTTTTAACAAACATAAGGCTCTCTCTGGTTCTTCCATTGGGAATTTAATAATTTAAAGACAAAGATACAAGAGAGGGACATTTCTTAGCACCAATATCACCTTTAGCTATTCTGTATGTGTATATGAAACCTACCTACGCAGAACTCGCAGGGTTTATCTAAATTTCCTTTTTTTTCCCCTTAACATATGCTGCACACTTCCTACATAGGATCTCTACACTAAAACCCCAAATGATTACCTCATAGCAGATGAAGGTTGTAAATGATCTTATTCAACCAAGAAGATAGACTGGGATCTCCTAAAACACAGAATTTTCAAGGAGAATCAGTTTAAAGGCCATCTTGCCACCCACCTAATGTTTAGCTCTCCTCTAGATTTTGTTTCAGTTTCATCTGGTCAGAACTCAAATCTAGTCCCTCCAGTCAGAAGAAATATGTTGATTAAAAAAAAGAAAGACGTAATGAAACCAAAGTTGACTGGAGTATGAATAACTTGGAGCTCTTAGCTTTAAATGGACATAAATATGGAAAGGAATTTACTGGGTAAGAGACTATCCATTTTCCCATTTTTATGTTAAAAGGTAAAATCAAAATTAATTGGGATTTCACAACAAAAATTTGTGAATAATACATAATATACAGCATATGATGCAAAATCTGAACTAGCTTGGGTTATGGGTCATGTGTGATCAATTATGACCACATTGCTCTTGTATAACACAATGTGGACAGCTGTAATTACTGTGCACTAATCTCATTAGCGCACAAAAGCATCTTCCATTGCACAGCAATAACTTGTAACAAAGTCCCTGTTTTAAACATGACTTGCTGTTAGCAGGTCAGGTTAGATCCATCATGTGAATAATAACTCATCGCTTACTGTAACATATGACACAGTGCAGCTCTGAATGTGATGGCACAGCAGATCTGATGCCTCTATGAGCAGACCAAGGCAAAAGCTTTCAGATCGAGGCTTTGGTGAGTGAATAATTTGATATAGAGTCCTTGAAGATAAACTAAAGGCTGGATGTTCTGTTCCTGCGGCACAGCATCTGCACAGGAGGAGGGTCGCTTCTTAAGTTATTACTCTGATTTTTGGACCAACAGCTGCTTACTCAGCAGCAGTAAATGAAGATGGAGACTTTTTGGTGAACTCCTGATACAGCTTGATTTAACCACTGCATAAAAACGAATGCTTTTACCCTTCTTCTGATCTGATATCAGAAGAAGAGAAACTAAAGGAGATGTTTGACCTTTAGCTGAAACCCTAAAAAGGCCAGAAAGTTGGACCACTGCTCCAGAAGCATCGGGATTTTAAATACAAATTATATAGTTTTCTAATTCACCTCTTCAAGCTTCATAATTCTGATTTATTAGAGCACAAAGTAGGCCTATAACCAGTAGCATCAACACTGCTGGATTCCTAACGCTTTCAAAACAGCACAGAATACAAACACACGGCGAGCATACAGACAGGAATGATGGTTGGATGGATCTAAATGAATGTTAGCCTATCAGTCTTCTCCTGGTTACCATAGCGATAAAAACAAGGGTTGAATTTGTACCAGTGTGAGTTAACTGGAGGGTTCATGGTGCTTATGCTGGGAAGATGGTCAATAGAGAAAATGAAAGAAATACAGGCCGACATTTAGTGCTGCTTATAGCATAAAGAACTGAAAGAAAAAAAGAAAAGGAAACCAAATAATACCTGGAACGAGGACAAACCAATATGTGTTCTTTTATAACTTAGTTATAAGTTAAAACCACTAGAAATATTCACAATCAAACAAGTATTCTTGCATTAATACCAAACACTCCATAGATACATGTACTTCCTGAACTAGGGGGGTGGGGGGTGGGGTGGGAGTCCAATTCTTTGAACTCCTAAAAGAAACAGTAGATTAATATATATCAGTTGTCAGAGATGGTACAGAACCCCCAAAGAAGAGGATGAAGAGACCTGTGGTGCATTTTCTTCCCAAATGTGTTAGATGTAAAGAAAAAAAATGTAAAACCTTCAAAGCTCCTGACACTTTACACATACCAGCCAATATAGCAGGGTGCACAGTTTAAAAATGGCACAGATGACAAGGATCCAGCAGCGACTGGGACATTTGTCCAACCTGACCATATGGCTCATACAAATATAACAAGGTTGTTTCAGAGCAAAGATCAAAAAGTGTTCCAATATTGAAGACAAAAATCAGTGATGGTTAAACATAATAGACCCAAAGCCTGACAACTCGGCAATAATTAGGTCAATCTGTATTTATTTCTCTCTCTCTGTGGAATTGTGTCACCTGAAATAGCAGACTTTAAAACTGGAACATTACCTTTGCTTAACGGGAGGCTAACGATACAAAATGGAGATAGTTTGTCTAATTTAACAAAAAAAATAATAATTACAGATGCACCGATCTATTTTTTTCTGATCCAAATCCATTCCAGTACCTAGGCTGAGCACATCGGCCGATATCCAGTACCGGTCCAATTCAAGTGTTTAATAAATCAAATCAAATATTTAATCGTTTTTGATGACATCTTACCACAATACCTTAAAAATATTACCTGTGGATGTTTATATAATTTTCTATTTTAGTTTTAGTATAACAACTAAAACCTTTAGAGAATGACTAAAACTGATCAATTCCAATTGATCCAATTGACTATAACATCTAATGCTAGCACAGGTGTTACATTTCATTCTCAAAGTATATCGAACTTTTAGCAAAGTTCAGATTCATTTATCATTTCTAAACTAGTCAAAGGGTTTCCTTTGCTGTTAAAAGCTAAATCTCAGTAGCTATACGAGATATTTTCACAGACCTAAAAACTGCAGCGTGCAGCAACAGAGAAGGTGCCAGAGAGAGAAATACTGGCAGCGTCGGCAGTCATAATGGAATTAGGGCCTTCTAATAAGAGAAGGCTGGTCCGCCTCGGGTTGAAAGACTGCAGTCCACACACAAACAGACTGTGCACCCATCCAAGAGGCATTTCCCAAACGCTTACAGAACACACAAAGGCTGTCATCCAGCTCCCACGCCCCACAGCACAGCCTCACTGTGCAGGAAAAGCAGCTTCCTTCACTTGTGTATTTAAGCGAGGGTGATTTTGTGCGTACACTGGACGGCCCAGTCACGAAAGAGAGAATCAAGCCCCAACAAGATCAAAAACTTTCAACATCTCTATTTAACTGTTCAAATTAACTCTGAGCATTTACGCAGCTAATCACTCTGCCCCACCGCTTCCTTTGAAGTCACGAATGTAAACCCTGGATTTCAAAAAAGCGCCTAGTATCTCCACTAACCTCAGATTTGTTCGATGAACAAAGCAAATGCTGATACCTACTCATTTCAAACCCAGTGATTACAGGCAGTGGAGAGATCAGTGTCCTCATTTCACCTCGGTCATGAATCAAAATAGCCAACAAGTAGTTACACCGTGTAATAGACCGGTAAATTTATTTAGAAGCTTTAATGAAATTCTATTCAGTTTATTCATACCGCAGCAGTTATCAAGCAGACATGGTCTGTTTTTTGTTTTTTTTATTTATTTGTTACAACCAGTCATGATCACAGATAACATTTAACTTAACCTGTCATTGAGTCACAACTACAGACACAAAAATCGTGTAAATCTAAGTTTTTAATAATCTATATCATTAAAAATTGTTGGGGTTTTTTAAGGCCCAACCTCCATGAAACCTTGGGGAAAAAAAATCTTGATTTTGATCCTAAGGAATAGTTTTTAAGCGTTTTATTTGAAAAAAATGAAGACAAATGCTTTGTTGCTATAAAGCTGACTTTTGGGTCCCTGTGTAGGTTATAAATAAAGTTTTTTTTATTAATTTTTTAAATTAAGCTTTTATTATTCACAATAAATAGTGTCTATATTTTGGTGTTGATAATTATGTAAGTACTAATGGCATTCTTTAAAAACTTTTTAATTTAAATATTATATATAATTTCAGCCAAACTGGGTCCACATTTCAATGAAGTCGCGTGACACATATGGATATTTATCGTCGTGTACAACTAAAAAGCGGTACTCTGCAAAATAAGCCTACAGAATACATTAGCAGTGATTTTTTTTTTTTTTTTTTCAGAAGCAGCTCTGTGGTTGAAAACATACTTAGTTTAATAGTCCTCTTTGGTAAACTATAAACGGTGTTGGAGAAAGAGGAGTATAAATCGTAACATGATGTTTAAATGTCTTGGTGGCTTCCCCAGCCTCCCGACCCTCCATAAATGGTGCAGTGCACCGCCGCCATCTTACCTCTCCATTCTCTACCCGTGTGACTGAAATGTGACGAGGGGTGTCTAAAATTTGTTTCCCAAATGAACCGTCCTTTTTACGTACTCGTTTCTTTAAGTCTATGTATCATGCGAAAGGGATTCAGCAAAATAGAACAGGGTATACAGCGCTGTCTTCATTCAAAAAATTAAAAATACCCACACTCCCACTCCAATATGTGCCCTCAGGATATGGAAAAATTAGACAATACGCGTTCATCGGCTGTGATAACATAGTAATGATCCGTAAACGCAGTTTTTAAGAGCACAGTGTTTATTGGTATGCTCATTTCGTTATGACTGTGGCTACTATGACACTTTAATGTCATTTGAAATTCCATAAGAACAAAATCCCAGTTTAAAGCAGAAAACGGCGTAAAGTGGGAGAGCGCGACGAAGATGGAACGGGGGTTTAACGCACGGCTTGGAAACAACCGTCGCACCACGACGACAAACCACATAATTACATCGTGTATCATTATCTATCGTTTTAAACAAGAGTCATGGCCACACATCATAAAATTCCTCTATTTTTGCCCCGTTTTCAACATTCCAACAAAGCATCAAACCACAGGTTTCAACATTATTTTACACTTCCGGTTAGACCTTCATCGTAAAACAACCATAAAGGATGTTGTTCAATTAAACCCTCGAGCACTCGAGTAAACAAAGAAAAATTACACTCGATTTTCTATTTTAACACAAAATACCATCTGAATTTGAGATTAAAAATTATAGCTTACGTTATTATATTATTATTTTTTTTTACAATAAATGACATTCAGCATTAACTTAAAAAAAGCACAGCCATCCCACTTCCGGTTCAATCTCTAGCTATAGATGCTAGCTTAACTGAGATGGCAGCAAAACAATATGCTCGAAAAATACTTATTCTCGCTTTTTAAAACGAATATTTCTTACCTCTACAGCAAGAGCCGAGGCCACCGCAGCCAGCAGCAATAAAACCACTCTGTCTCCCATGTCGCTTGTTTAAAGCAACGCTCCTAAAGGCAGCGTTTTTCTCCTGACGGGCTGTAACGTATGCGTCGGTGTGCTCTCCACCGGTGACTCCCGCTGTCTGATGGCGAGCGATCCTGAAGCTGCACAGCTGCTCGGAGTCGGATCACCTGACCGCAGCAGAGTGGGATTAACGCAGCCTTTCATGCTCACAATATCACCAATTTGGGCCACTTGTTTTTTCTTTTCTTTAATTATTGTACATAGTCAAAGATTTGTTGATTTTAATGTTTTGTTAGGTCTCAATTATTTTATAAGCATGTTATTGCTATTAACCAGACTGTGTTGTAAAGTCAACTAAATCAATTTTAGATGCTGTTTATTACCTATAGAACATTATGTCATGGCCAGATTTTTTGTTTTGTTTTTGTATGATTGTTTTTGTATGATACACCCTCTCAAATACCTACCATCATGCTTCTGGTGAAATACCATAAGAAGGCGATAAGAGATCTTTAGTTATCTAAATGATTAATAAATGGCCAAAAAACAAAACATAAACTTTTTTGTTTTGTTTTTGATAATTTGTTTCCCCACAGGACAAAAGAATAGCACACACACACAAAAAAAAAAATAAAATACAGGACAAGATTTCATTGTTTTGTAAATTAGGGAAGCCACAAAGCCAAGGTTGCAGACTCCCAATCTTACAGATAAAAACTGTAATTCTACACAACTGAAGTTTAAGCTGATTTTAATTTCTAAATGTATATTATTAATATCAAAATTAGTCTAACGGATAAATCAATTAGTCTCTTACATCAGCACATCATCATAAGAAGGTGATCTATGAAAAACTGATCTAAACAAATTACGAAGACCTTAAATTCAAGCAGGTAAATAGGATGGTTTACATAAGGAATGTGCATTTTTGCCCCTAAATAGGATAGATATGATGCTCTTGAAATAAGAGCAACTTCTTATTTAAAATATAAATCATGCTTCCATAGGAAGACTTCTTACATATGCATATACTTAATTTAAGAAAAAATGACCTACTAATATGTACATTTCTTTAGTGCATGTTTTCAGCACAGATGCCCTAACAAGGGTCTGTAAAAACCTGATCTACAGGGGCACCGTCCCATGTCTAGAACCGCCCATGTCATTAAATCATCCAGCTCCAAATCTAAAGTATGTAATCCCTAATAAAAAAAAAAACTAAAAAAAAAAAATGAATCAGTTTTGCAGACGGAGTCGCCTTGCAGGCTCACAGAACTGTTTTCAGAGCCAAAGGTGACCCTCCCTTCAACCAAAAGGTAATCTATGATGATTCTTAAGTAAGCTCTAATTTTCAATGCCATTACGGTGGTTTTGGTGCAAGCAGCAGATAAAATCAATCCATATGAATAGAATTAGGTATAAGAACACTGCAAGGGAAATCCATACTTCATCACCCATCTTTATTTTATTATTAATCTAAAAATCTTTAAAAATATCAAAAAACAGATCATATCTTTGATTGAAGAACCAGAGAATGAATCCTTTGTCTGAATTTAAAAACATATATTTAATTTACAATCCAGTAAAGTGTAAAATAAACAAATCTTTACCTGACATTTATAATGGTGAAGCCCCATCAATTCACAGTTAAAATCATGTTCAAGCCAATGTAAGTGTATTACAACAATTTTCTTAGCTGCCTATGGTTTAAAATCAGTATTGTGAATATGTTTGAGTCAAGTCTTTCAGTTTAATCTGAAGCAGGTCTAGATCTGATATGTAAAATGTTCACTTGTCTGACACAATAAAAGCAGGACAAAATGAATAAAAGAGAATCTGGATTTTTTTTTCCCTTTCCCCCAGATGATTTCTTCCGCCTCGTGAAAATGCGATGATGAAAACAAGGTCTTCACCTCCATCAAAGCATAGGGAGTACCTTTGATGTGCACAAAGGGGGGCAGAAAGTACAGGTCAGAACAGTTAAGCTGCCAACAAGTTAAGTCTTTCTGACGTGATGAGGCATGTGCACATTTCCAATCCTGACCCACATTTTTTCCTTTTTTTTTTTTAATGGTTCTCTTCCCACTAGAAGATCTGCTTCAAAGCAGCACAATAGAACTGTGTGTATGTGTGTGTGTGCTCTTTAAAGTTTTAATCCCGACATATTTAGTATGGTAAAACCAAAGAGCAGAGGGTCCATTTATGTCCATGTTTCCCAATTTCTGGGAATAAAAGATGCTCCAGCCAGCATGGGATCTGAGTGGTGAGGATTCACTTGCGGCTGAAGCCTGGGTAAGGGGGAGGCGGGGAGTAGTTGGCTTGCTGAGGCTGAGCTGGGGTGTACGGTGGCGGTCGTAGTGATGGTGGGTACATCTCATAGTCATAGGTGTAAGGAGGTGGAGGACCTGGGTTTAAGGAAGAAAAAAATAATCTGTGTTAGCACTATATGATGTACACTCCCTGCGTGTCACACTATGGTTCAAAACCAATCAGGCTCGCTGAATAAAATAATCCCCCAATTTGCAGTTTTCAATAAAACAATTGCACCATCTAGTGGTAGAATTATAGAGCTGCACTTAGAACAAAATGTACCAAAACAGAATCCGTCTTCAAATTCTTATTCCTTCCTTACAATTAGTCCTGCAATAACTTTACACAATTATGGTTCCCCTTCTGATCACTTCTTTTTCTCCTGTGATTCTAGATTCTTTAGAGCATTTAAATAATTTAAAACCAATAGATTGTTCATCTTGTATCAAAAACAATCTGAAACCTCTGTCTGCAATTCTAATGAGGCATCCAGAAGTTGTTGTTGTTTATTTCATTTAATTTTGATGATTTGAAGTGGCAACAAATGAAAATCCAAAATTCCGTGTCACAGAATTAGAATATTACTTAAGGCTAATACAAAAAAGGGATTTTTAGAAATGTTGGCCAACTGAAAAGTACTTCCTGCTGCTGACCTGCTCTATGGAGATGGAGATTTCAGGTTCCAACAGGACTTGGCGCCTGCACACAGCACA
>JAUZNJ010034704.1:0-12583 GCA_034780135.1 Jordanella pulchra | reverse complement strand
CTCTCTCTCTCTCTCTCTCTCTCTCTCTCTCTCTCTCTCTCTCTCTCTCTCTCTCTCTCTCTCTCTCTCTCTCTGCTCCCAGTGTGAAGCTGGGAAGCTTCCTGACCTTCAGGCAGCAGTGAGATGATTGGCCCGCTCAGAGTACAGCCAGATGCAGGGATCACACTGTGTCTGACTGCATTAGAGACTGCCAGCGCTCCCTCACTCACAGAACGCTCATACAGTCTGTCATTGATCTTAGTGTCACACACACACTGTGACACACATTTCTCTGTGCTCCACAAAACAGAAATCCGATCTGTTCCCATTTTTTTTATTTATTCTTTTTTTGTGTGCAGAGCACTAACATCAAGTCTTCTTATGTCGTTCAACCGACTCCGATCGAGCACAGCCAACACAGTCGCCAAGGCAACCGGTTCATTAGCGGAGCAAGATGCTTGTTGCCATAGAAACCTCTATGTGTTCCCCGGGACGTACTACCTCAATGGTGTGCCTCTGTGTTTTTGTGCACGTGCAGCTTTTAGTGTGTGTCGAGGGGTGTGAATGGCTGTGTGTTTTACAGTACTGCAGATTAAGAGCACAGGGGGATAAAGATGTGTGCCTGTTTGTATTAGATTAAGTTTCCTCAAACACACAGAGACACACACTCTGAGGCCTAAACACACGGCTCTTACTGTAGCAGAAAAGAAGCTGAAGTGAGTCAGTCCCAGCAGGAGAGAAGGCAGGTTGAGGGATCAGCTGTCAGTTTAGGACTCTAGTCTGGTTAATAAAGGCTAATAACCAGGCCTAAAAAATGTAAAATTAGTTTTTTTGTTTATATTTTGTGAGTTAAATAAGGTATTGTTGTTATTATTGATGCACAGAGTTTCGGATAAATGTATCTTACTCTGCAGCTTAATTGCCTTTTTTTCTCTCTCTGATTATGTTTCATAGAGAGACCAGAGCGTCCTCTGGTGGACAGAAACGGTAACCTTCCCCTCAGGACAGCCACGGTCCTTTCAGTTGCTCCCTTAATCAGGGGTCGACCACAAAACATTCAAACCAGCTCACGGAAATGGTTACGGTTTTACATCAGCTGACCTTCCTGGTGCAGCCAGGATTCAAACCCCACACCGAAATATAATACCTATACCTATTACACTAACTAAGGAAAGTTTGATCTGATAAGTCGTATCTGCAAGTAAAAGTTAAAACTTTAATATCTTAATACATACAGAAAAGATGGTTTTTAGATGCTTAGGTGAAACTGCAAAGAGTAAATGTTCTTAAGAACCTTTTTTATTCTAACTTTTCCATCTTAAACTAAAAGGGTTAAAGCATAACTTTTATATTCAGCAGATGTACATATTCTGTATTAAAGGTATGTCATGCTGCTGATTTACAAAAAATTTACCAGGAATGTATTCAAGACACATCATGTAGTGCTGAGTTACTTTTTAGGTAACGGCCTAAAATGTGTTTCATTATGTTATAGGTTAGATCCATAAATCTGCATATTTTGTTGATATTTACAGTAATTGTAGCTATAATCTTAAAACAATGTTATTCTCCATTTTTAAAATGAGAAACTCTTATAAAAATATCACATAAGCTTTGCTAAAATTGACCAAATAAAATAAAATAGATTTCATATGTATTTGTAGAAGAGTAAAAAAACGTTTGTTTTTAATTGTTGTTTTTATATTAACAGCTCACCTTCCTGTTTAATAATAGTTTTTTTGGGGGGTTTAAAATCCCAAAACAAAAAGTCAAACATGAAAACTCATCATAAACCAGCACATACTTGACTGTGCATAATGTTTTCAGAATTTGTTAAAAGATTTCATATGATTTCTAGTGTTATATTAACAACTTGATGCTGCATTAATTCCTTTCCTTTCCCCACGTGGGTTTTTAATATTGCTCAGATGTGAAATTCTGTCTTGCCTCCTGAAGCCGTGATCACACTTTCCCACTCACAAACGCCCACTCTCTCTGTCCGTGCTGCTCTTTATCTTCCCCTGCCTATCTCTGTCTTAGACTCTATCCACCTTCCCTCTGTTGCCGTCTTTCTAGAGCAGCATTGTCACTTATCTATGCAGAAATAAGAACCGCTCCTCTCTATCTATCACCGTCTCTGTCCCTGTGGCCCTTTTTCCTACAGGCCGTGTGCAGAGGGACTACAAGTCTTTAATAAGATCTAATGGGAAATATATCCCTTTCAAATACGCACTAGCAGCAAAAATCATGTCATTTAGCTTCTTTTTTTCTCCTTCCCACATCCTAGTTGTTCTATCCCTTTTTTAACTAAACACAGACGCAACTCAGTTTCCTTAGTTCAGATTAAAAAAACATCTTGTCTTTGTATCATTTTTCTCTCATTTCATACCTAAGTAACCCCCCCCCATATTTCTTTATTTACCCGAATTGCTCCTCCTTTATTCACAAAGAACCTCTGCAATGCTGCTGCGTCCTGCAGTGCCAAAGGGGTTTGCGTTTCTCGCCTAGAGGTTCTAGAATGCATTTAGGGGATAGGCTTTTTTTTGTGCATTTCAGTGCACAAATCGTGCCAGAAGGCTCCTACAACTACGACAAGACTTCATCTCTAGTCACACAGAAAAGAAAAACCCATTTGCTTCACGCTGTTTAATATACTCAGAAGCCAAATGCCAACTCTGCTGCTTCTTCACGACTTTAACAATCTAATAAACAGGCAACCGGTTCAGCTTTTACCTCCTGCTGAGGTGGGAGAATCATGCGAACCACTTGTGACACACACGTTTGACTGTTACTGTGCAAACAAGTGAGTTAATGGACTGTTGCCTTTTTACATCAGCAAACAGTTAAAAAGGAGGGACTGGTTCTGGGCATCAAGGCCTGGAAACTCTGCAAAGCAAGGTTTGTTCATGTCGGTGTCATCAGCTATAGACTGATGTAACGGCAGTGTCATGCCTCTGTGTGGTCTCGCCGGCTTTGCTGTAAAAATGCATGAAAATCGGAGATGCCTTGCAAGTATATTTCTGCAGCATGGGGCTAAAAACCTTCAAAGGGTCAGGAATGGCTGTTGGACCATCTTCATGCATTTTATCAACCTGAGATTAACTAGGTCTCCACTGCCCTATTATACCAGGAGAGGATTTAGCCTATTTTGGACTAATATAGTCTGTCTCTGGAAAAGCAACCCTATTCTGAGCACCAACTCAACATATTAGAGTTCTGTTGAAAAAAAACAATCCAATCGACCAGATGAAAAGTTTCCCATCCATGATTCGAAGGCACACTTAGTGTAGATAGTACGGCACGTATGACCTCTGGATGACATTTATGCTTCTCTCTGTGTGTCTATTTCTGTCTCCTTGAACCCCAGTTGGCCTCGGCAAATGGCCTCTCACACTGAGCCTGGTTCTGCTAGAGGTTTCTTCCTGTTAAAAGGGAGTTCTTCCTCTCCACTGTCGCTACATATATGCTTGGTGTGAGGGATTGCTGTCGAATCAATAAGTCGATGCAATCAGCTGGTTTTCCTTAGATAGAAAACTTTGAACCAATCTGACTGGTTGATCTGATTGAATTGTCTCTGTAAAGTGCTTTGAGATGACGTGTTGTGAATTGGTTCTATATGAATAAACTGAATTGACCATTTTTGGACCATTTTTAGAGGTTTTTCTCTTTGTTGTAAGAATCTTACCTTCTCAGTAGTTATGAAACAGTGCACCAGATTTTACCAAGTGCAAAAACAGCGAGTGATAACTGAGGGTCAGGTTGTGCCGCTGCAAGTGTTTGATGAGTGTTTCACCTGAGGGCATTGCTGGACTTTGGAGTGCTGGATCAGTTGCACATGTATAACCAGCTGTATCTACATTATCGGCAAACAGTCAAACTTGTTTGCAAATTATTTACCAATTTAATTAGTCTGCAAAGAGGTGTGCTTATAGCGCTGCTACTTTGTTGCCCGGCGTGGGGTTTTCTATGAGCTTCCTCTCACAGTCAAGAATCCCCGTTATTAGGTTTGCAGTCTCTCAATTTGCTTTAGGGTTATAACTTTTTTTGCCTTAAAAAGCAAATTATATTGAAAAGCTTTAAAAGTTTTTAATTTTGACATTCTTTATTTTCAATACATAAATATTATATATTTTTAGATTATTTATCGAAGACTAAATCGTCAATCCTTGTATTGCCTAAATTTGTCTATAGGTTCAGAGTCACAGGGCTGCAGGATTTTGTAATTATCTATTTTAAAAACATATATGTTTTTTTAATCCAAATTTCTTTATGTTTTTAACACCAAAATAACTAAGTGAAATCTCCGTAGATGTCAGGATATTAAGATCTTCTGGTGTTTGCAGGAGAAGGAAGCTGGTTTTGATGTTTTAAATTAAAAGATTTTATCCTAAAAGGTTGAATGTCTCTGGAATCCATGTTTGGGGGTTTAGTACAAGGAAATGACTATTAGAAATATCCAACTGTGACTGTCAAGGTACAAAATTATTTCCTTTTTTGAAACCATGACCTCTATGTCAGTTCCCCAGCCATCAAATCTTCCTCCTCCTCCTCTCCTCATACAGATTTGGTACCCGAGTGTTAAACACTAAAGGAAAATGTCATGATAGGCAGACAGAAATGTTTTCTTGGAACTTTTGCTTTTGCCCTTTGTGGAAATGTTTCAGATGAAACTACAACCGCCTTTTTTTAATGATAACTGAATGAAAATCCTTGAAAAAAAATTCTTCATCCTTTAAAGAAAACCAACAAATGAAGTATCTGATGTTCTGGGGGGGGGGGGGGGGGGAATTAAATATAACATAACTCTACATTCTCCAAATCGATGTGAGTCAAAATCGTTCTGTCACTCCACGTCCTCCTCCCTCAGTTAATAACATCTGCATTCGCGCCCTACAGTCGCTCCCTGGACTCATTACTACACAATTAGGCGGCAATTAGATTTTATTGAGGGTGAATTAGCTGACATGTAGAACATAGCAAATATACTGGGAGGATGATGGCATATCAGCAGTCATTAAAAAGCAGCTGAAGGAAAGCTGAAAAGACTTAGAAAAGATGAAGAATCCGATGAAGAGGTGGAGCCAAGCAGTAAACATCAGTGGGACCTGATTGTAACATTAAATCAGAGAGAAAGGCAAGTAGTTTATTTACCTCCAGCTGCACTGTCATACTAATAAATCCTCTCATTATTATTGTCAGTGGCGTCCCTGACAGGCTTTTATAAACCCTCAGAGCATCTTCTCTAACTGAAAGCTTTATAAAATGTTCGCCTTTGATTACAGTGAAAATATAAACTCCTTGCTAAGAAACACAATGTTTGCACCCTAATTCCTATGAAAATACATTTAACCAACTCATCATTCAACTCATTTATATTTTACTTTTAACATCCTCTTAAGATTCTCTTATTCGGTGTAAAAAAAGACAAGAAAACATGCAGTTCAAGGGAAGCAAATGTGCACGGAGAATCCTAAGCTATGAATAGGGATTTCTGCTCAACTAAAAAGGGGGGTTACAAAATAAAACTGCTGACACAAATGGAGCTGAGACAAACAAAGCTGGACCAAAGCCTATGTTCATCCTGCCACCAGAAACAAGGAGCAGAAACTTAAGGAGGCATTCTGTGATGCTGTGGGCTCTGAAGGTCATTTGTTTTAACAACAAATCAGCAGAGGTGGGTGTGAACTACATTTACCTTGGAGATTAAATAGTAATCACACCATTGCCAGTCCAACAACATCATTACCAGGTCTGAATTAGTTTTGCATCCTTGTTTATCTTTGAGGTCTTGCTAGGCCTAACCCCCTTGCCCCAGTTAACTCTTGTTTGAGCCCTGTCCGCATCCTATTCACGGTTTCTTTTCCTTTCCTCTTTGGAAATCCTTTTTCTTTCTCTCAAAAGTGTTTTATGATCACCCACTACTTGTGCAGTAAGTAGCGTACAGCTATTGATATCAACGGTCTTACACTAGGCTGCTGTAAAGCAGTACATCTTAGCAGGAGAACATGAACAGAGCCATGAGACTGTGGCACAAAAAGCTGCAAGTGTGGTTTTCCAGCCAAAGATTATAAGGAGAGATGGCAGACTACGCAGTCATCTCATAAACATTTGAATTACTGCCACTGAGACCAAGAAGAGGATGTATTAAGGTAGATATGTTGCTTATTGATGCTTTAAAGTAGTAGTTTTAAGGCGACCCTGTCAGTCTCTATCTTTGACTGGGGGATTTGCTTCCTTTTACATTTCTAGCCTTACCCAGTTTGGGTCAAGCTTTTAACTCTATGCCTAACATTAGGTATTAGGAGTTTGTGCTGATTAGTTTTCTCCAAACACAGCACTCTGCATGATGGTCCAACATCTCTGCTTTGGTTGACAGGACATTATTCCTGGGAACTCAGGGATCATCCACATGCAGTGGTGAGAACCTTATTGGTGGACATGTTATTATGAGCGAAGAGTCTTTCACTTTGCAGCTTCTCAAATCAATCGGTTTGTCTGGGAATCTTCTGATGGAAAGATTGTAAACAGTTTAAGATAGTTACTCATTCCAGAGTGATGGACATAAAATTGTTTTGAAATGTTCTTTCTATACTACAGCAGCTATTAAAGGTCATTGCTGATGTCTTTCCACCCTGGCATTTACCGTATAATCCTGGTTTTATGGAAGGTGTCATGCTAATAATGATCAGGTTCTCTGTGTATTTGATCAGCAGCACCCAGCTGCTACTTTCCCTGTAAAATCCAACAGAATCACGGGAATGTTTGATCTACTTCTACCTTTCTTCTTTCCTCCACAGATACAGTTTATCTTTATCCTCAACATTTTTTCCGTGATGTTTCAAGCGATTTCTAAAGGCCTGATTTTCAAGCCTGAGCAAACACTCACCTCCCAACCTCTTGGATGTAACATCTTTACTACTCAGAGGCCGATTTGTTACAATAAACAGAGAAAGGTGAATTATTTACAGCTGGCTTTAAATACATCGAGCAGGCACACAACTAACCATGCAGCTGAAAGTACCCAATGCTCAGATCAATAATAAATCACGCAGCAGCAAAAGAGAGGAGGAGGTGTTCAGTGAGGCATTTATGGTGCACTGGGAAGGTAAATATGAAATATGAACACGTAGATCCATTTGCTTTTGTTCCTTTGTAGGTTTGCTGATGAAGATATCAGAGGCCTCTATTGATTGAACAGAATGGTGGGAACAGAGTGGACGGCTAATGTGTGAGAAACATAACCTTCGGCTTGTCAAACACAAAGGTGGTCTGCTTCAGCTTTCATCTACAGATGAGCAACGCTCTCCTTTCTTTCTCCACAATTCTCAGCTCTCCATAATTCAATTATGAGTGGAGTTTAGCCTCTGGCAATAATTCAGTGGAAGAAATCCCTCATCAGAGGCAAATGTAAAATGCAGGGCGTCTGGCAGTCGAGTTGTAGAAGTGTTTTTGAACATGGAGGCAGCTGCATCTCCAGCTTGTAAAGGCCTTTCTCTGCTGTGAGGTTGGGCGGTAGCGGCAGGTTTTCTCCTGATTCTGGGCAGCCCTCTAAAAACAGCCACCCTAAAAAAGGGCTTTTCAATGCAACTCTGAAAAGCTCTTTGGCAACATCAACCAAGTGGCTACGCTTCCTCTCCTTTACCCTCTTCTCTTTACTTCAACTTCCCTTTTTTTCCACTCTTTCCAAATCCTCTACTGCTTGCAGAGTTTTAGGATCAAATATCCTCTCACCCAGATGGCTCTTTTAAACATTTCAGCTCTGCCTCTCACACTTCATCTCCTCCTCTATGAAGTTGGGTCACATTGAAAGTTTCTTTTTGTTGCTGTCAGATCTGTTTATTTATTCACTTTTTATTTTTGCAGCTTCTGATGGAAGAACTAAAAATGTCCTCTTAAACTTTAACTTCTCCTTTTAAACTGCAATTCCCACCACTGATGCCATGGACCATCTCACATAATGCTATTAGAGTAAGCTGCGCTTACAGTTAATATTTTAGATCATTAAGTAAAATTGACATTTTATACATAATATGAAGAAAATACATTTTTATTGTGATTTAAATGAATATTTTGAGGGAAAAAAAAGCTATCCAAACCAACTTTGCCAGGTAAAGAAATTATCCAACTCCCAATTAAATCAAAACTGAACTGTTGTCAAAAGTACAAAATCAAGAAATCGCTCTAATGGAACCTTTCTGACAACATGAAGAGGGTAAACTAATCTCAAAAAACCTAAATGTTGTCCCGCATTTGAAGAAATTAAAGCTATGCTTGGTAATGTTAGAGAGCTAGCAAGATTTGACAGCGGGAACTTCCTCCCCCTCCCCCCTCTGTTGAAAGCTCCTCCTCTCTTTCAGATTTTAAGTCTTCTTAAAACACATCTGTTCGTTGAGGCATATTGTACTTCCTGAGATCTTGACCCTATTCTTATTTTATTTCATTTTATCTTCTGTTTTTAGTTAATAAAATTTGTAATATTGATGACTTTTAATTTGAACTATTCCAGCTGTTTTTAAAACTCCTAATCTCTATTTTAGCTTGTCTGCATCTTGCTTGTCTATTTTTATTTTACTGTTGTTTTCAGTTGTATGTATGGCACTTTGATGACCTTTGTTATTTCAGAAGTGCTTTATAAATTAAGGGGCATGGTATGGTATATATCTTTAGACCAACTTTAAACAATCTCATCTGATTTCTTCAAAACATGTAGGCTTCAATTATGTGTCAAAGTCAAACTCATAAAGTAGAAGCATTATGTTCTTTTGAAATCCACAAAATGGCTATGACGTTCCTATAAAACTCAAGTATAGTCGAAGGGGTATTTGAAGAAGCTACTGTTTTAACAACTACAGACATATCATACGACATTATACTTTTTTTACCAAATCGTGTCTGGTGTGTTTTAATAATAAGTGTGAAGTTAGGGATTAGCAATCCATTCCCATCACTTTGGGACTTCATTTTACGGCGTAAAACAAAAATAAAGAGCAAACATGGTGGTGGTAATGTTGGTAAACTGGGCTGCTTTGCTTCTTTAACATCTGGATGGTTTGTCAGCAGTAATGGAACAAGATTTCTGCTCTATAACTCCTGATGGGCAATGTTTGCCTGTCACTTTGTGGACTTTTCTCCAGCTAGCTTAGATTGTGTAGCTGTAGAATCATACAAACAACACAAGTGAGTCCACCTGTAAATAACAAACATAAAATAAACTAAAGACACTTAAATCCCATCAGGGTGCTTCGACATGACCTTAAACAGACAGTTCATGCTAAGAAATGATCCAATAAGGGTGGAGGGATTCCCCTGTGTTATGAAAAAGACTCATTGCCAGTTTTCACAAACACTTGATGGCAGCTGTTGCTGCCAAGTGAGCCACAGTTAGTTATTATGCTTAGGGGGTAATTAGTTTTTCACTCATGACCGGCTTGGTTTGGATTTTCTTCCCTTAATAAATGATCCTATTTATGCAGGTTTCCTTTATCTGATGTTTAAATTTACTTTAAAAAATAAATAAATTTACTTGATGATCTGCAGCATTGAACTATGACAGAAAGAAAAAATAATTTTTACTTTCAAACGATGAGAAGATCAGAATCGGAGCAGAGAGGCAGCAGATGTCTCCATCATAACCTGAACTATAATGTTAACTCTTTACATGTGAGTCAGTAATTCCTGAAAGCTCAAACTATTCTTCATTTTCTGAGAGACTTATAATTTTAAAAACCCCTTTAGGTTTTCTTGGGAGGATTTTTTTTAACCCAGGATCAAACACCTCCCAATAAACACTCAGAAATCTATCTCTACATTTATTTTGAATTTTAGGATCGATTTATTGTCCACATTTGCTCCAGACAAATGTGAGCTATGTGAAATGTTCACATATCAAAAGAAACATAACATTTGTTCGTTTAACTATTAAGAAACGGTCCTTCATACAATATGGACACTTTTTTCCATATCTTTCACTTCCTACTGTTATCCCAGGATCTTATTTACAAAGCAAATAGCATTAATGATGTTCCGCTGTAAACTCTTGTATCAAGTTCAGCTGGTGTGAAACAGCTGCCAAACCTGATGATGCCAACAGATGATGTAACTTTGGTTTTCCTCCAATATATGACACACGGGACACAAATGTGGCAGAAAAAGAAAAACAGAAAAATGTCTTTTCAAATATCAAAGCTTGTGTCTTAACAACATAATTCATAAATAGTAAAGATCAAGTTGCAAAGAAAAATACTTAATTTATTACCTTATGCACTCAGAGCAACTGCAGGTTGTATTTCAATTAACATAATAAAATTATAAGGTGATTTTTATTTAAAAAAAATGTGTCACAATAAATTTGACTTTTGTAGAAATGTAGAAATAATTTGCACCAGTGCCAGAAACTCCACTCAAACTTGGGAAAACATTTTGATTTGTTCACTTTTTTTATGTGTATTAATTTTCAGCCCATAAATGTTTTATTCCAACGATGTGTCACAAACCGCTCTGCTCTTTAAAATTTCAATGCTTTTTGTTCTCGGCTGCTTTTTAGACAAAAGTAAGAAATATCTGAACTTTCCTTTAAATAGATTCTGATATACCAGGAGTAAATTTTGTTCAATTTTAGCAACTTGAGCACCACAGTTAGAGGTAAAAATGTCCCTTTTGGAAGAGCTTTGTATATTGGATGAATGTGCAAAGCATTTTTTGCGATATTTTATCAGATTGCAAAGACCCTGCCAACCCTTTTAGAATTACACCGATCATTATTTCTGACTGATTACACCTTTTTTGTTCATATGGAGACCAGGTGGATTCACAAAGTTATGTTGTCGTTTAGGTATTGTGTCCACATGAATCTAGAGTTTTGGAAGATCAGAAACTATGTTTTGTGTTCCATGGTTGAATGCGAATAATGACATCTTACATCTATCTTCCTCTGTGTATCAGGAAGTTTAGTGCATAACCATATACTCTTTAATTAAATCTGTATACTTCGTCTTTTAATCTTTATGAGTGGCGTTGCATTTTGTAAGAAGGAGTGTAATTCCTCTGAAGCTGTTATCTCATTTCATTTAAAACGTTTGGGTTGTTTTTCCTACCTGGCTTCTGAGGTCTTTAAGGAAATACCTTAAAAACAACACTAACATTCATCCGTCTGATTTGTCAGTTTTAAATTGAGGTTTTCAAACTTTTTCTTGCGTATGTCTGCTTTGGTTGTTGACTTTAGGCGAGCTTTGGGGGAACCAAACAACTTTGGATCAATTGGTGTTATTATTAAAGCTACTGTATGATTTGGATTTCATTTGGGTTCTGAATGTTCCTGTTGTTACTCCCGTGTGTGTTGACTGCACTGACCGTTTGCTTTATGTCTGGGATACCGATGCGAAACACCATCATGGCAATGTGGGTGTCTTCAGATGGCACTGAGTTGGCAGTGCGCTCCTTCAGCCTCCTCTGTTGCTGCTGCTGATTGGCTCCTTGTTGGTGCGTGGGTCCAGGATTGGCCGAGTAAGGGTTGGCGGTGTGTCCCGGGTTTCCTGGCCTCATCTGTCGATCCCCAGCAGGTCGTCCGGACAATTTGCCGGACTGTCTGTGTCCCTCTCCTCTGCCAATCCGAGGCATGCCTCCTCGCCTGACCTCCTCCACCATCTCCTCATCGGCGTCATCCTCCCCCTCCAGCTCACCATTCTCTTCTTCCTCCCCATCCTCATCTCGCTCATCCTCTTCCATTTCCTCTTCTTCCTCTTCCTCCTCCTCCTCCTCGTCTTCTGCCCCAGGATAGAGATGTCGGCTGTTGCCCAGCATCCTTTGTTGCTCCTCGTCACTGGACAGGGGGCTGAATGGCATCGTCATGGCGACATAGAAGGCGGTTCCAGGGCCAACACCATCATTCCCAGAGTATCACTAAGGAGGAAAAGAAAGAAGCTAAGTTTAACTGTGTGGCACGTTTCCCAGATGTGGAAATTAAACAAAGAAGAGCGACGAACAAGGGTTCAAATTATGAATAATTCTGATGAAAAGTTTTATAGATTACAACCTTTTTTAAATCCTGCAGGTCAAAAGTCATGATCTACACACATGTGGTATGTAGACTTCACCAACTAGCTATTCTGGATCAAGACTGAGAGAAAACAATATCTTTAAAAAACATGAAGAACAAGTCTGCACCGTGTACCACATCCAAAACCAGATAATGTTTAGAAACACTCCAGGCTGGTGAAGGTTGTCAGGCTGTCAGTCTTCTAGGACATGGCAAACCCAGACTACCTTGAATTCTCTCCTTTATTAGCACTACACCAAGGTTGGTCTTTGGACAAAGAGTAAATTGTCTCCAAACTTTTGGGACTCGACCAGACACTGACCAATAATTTGGTCCTTCAGGGACTTACGAGAGAAAGGCAGCAAAAAAGTAGTTCTTCATCAATTAAATTAAAAGTATTAAACACAGTAAGTATGTGATGGCTGCATGTACAACCACACAAATGGTCTGGTAATTCTTTCATTAAATCTTCTATTTTATTGTACTGGATTTCCTTTTTTTCTACTTTGATTTGGCATATGTTAACTATTTGGGTGCACACATTTAGTTGACTCATTTTGTCATTTCTTG
>JAUZNJ010034703.1:0-12584 GCA_034780135.1 Jordanella pulchra | reverse complement strand
GCAAATGAGATAATCTACCAAGGGAATTAGTACTTCTGCTTTTAAAGCAAGATAATTAAATATTACGTAAATAAAATGATGAGCTTTTCCTCTTATTTTAAACTTAAATCATATTTTATCTGCCAATTATCTTACCTATTTACTCAAATCAAGGGACAAAGCATTTATTTCAAGAAAAAAAATACTTATATTTTTTTGCAGTGTATTTTTTTAGGAAAGGGGTCATAACAGGGGCCTGGACCAATGCACCCTATTGGCTCATGCCTTGAACCTAATATTAACACTCTGATTTCATTATTTCACTCAGAAGTTGATATTTTCAGTAAGATATTTACGTTCTTTTTCTGCTTTGCACTGATTGCCCTCCAACGCTGAACACAATATACAGAGCATCAGCAATGTTCCAATAATGTTAATCCATATCCTTCAAGCTCTTTCCATGGCACTGTACAAAGAGTTTTACATAGCTGTTTAAAAAAGGTATAGAAAATTTTTAAAATTCTATAGAATAAACTCACAATAAAACCATACATGTATGTTAATTTTTAAAAACCATTACATACACAGAATACTGATGGTGTTTGAAGACATATTCCAGTTTCCACGGTTCCTGAATGCAACAGCTGAAGCCCCGCCCCCCACCAAAACAGGCCCAGAAGGTTGAAGCCATAAAAAAAAAGGAAAAAAAAGAAGAAAAAAAAAAAAAGAGTTTGAAACAAGATCTGCAAGTTTGAAAAAAAATACACCGTTTTTAACAAAACCCTTTTTCATGTGTAAAGTTTTTTTTCCCCCCAGGTACATATTAAAAAAATAAAAAAGAATAATCGAAAAAAAAGATTAAAAAAACTTTTGTTCTGAATATATGTGTGTGTGTGTTCAGAACAAAGTTTTTTTTTATCTTTTCTCTTGATTTTTTTTTAAACATATGTTTTTTTTATGTTTAAATTTATTTTCTGTACACAAACTGTATGGCCCCAATTTAGCTCCATGTTTTTGGTCAAAATATGCAAGAACGTATTACAATTAAACATATCCATAACCATATTTTAGAAGTGTTAAATAACAATGTAGAGAGATTAGGGTATTTAAAGTGTAAACTCACCACAGCTGTAATATTACCAAATCATTGCTGCCACCTGTTATTCTGAATATCCATTTTATGTCCATTCTGCATCCAGAAGATCTCACAACACATCAGGCTTCCATATTTTCTGAATAATTGTTAAACCGGGAAAAAAAAAGAAAGAAAATTCAATCACACATGAACCAGCAATATCTCCAAACGTATCTAAGCTAATGCTAATGGTGTGTTACCATAAGCTTCAGCACTTTCTAGAAAGAGGTGGAGTCACCTGCCAAAGCTACCACTGATTCTATTATATTGTGTCCTGGTCGGGAAAATAAAACATGTCCCCAACAAGTATAAACAAACCAAAAAAAATGGAGAGGCAAAGTACAGCATGGTCTATAGAGGTACTCCTGTTTGCTAAATCAGGGGCTTCAAACACAGAAAAAAACTTTCAGTTTGTAGCCAAAAGCTAATTAGAAAAAAAAAGTTGTACAGTGTGAGAAACAATCCCACATTACCTTACCCTAATAATACTGTGACACAGGTCACATGACACCTGTCAGCCAATATATTTCTTAAATGACTTTGTTGATTTTGATTGGCTGTTTAGACAGCAGGATGGATTCAATGACAAAACGTGGGTTGGGAACCATAATTACATTACAATGTTGTTTTTGTGCTGTACTTCGTTTTTTTTAATCGCATGATCCTCATAAATAAGCAGAACTGGAGGCCTGCTGGCCCCTAAGCTGTAAGTGGTCTTCGTTTGCAATTCTAACACGAGGAGAGTTTAAAGCTTCAAAAACACAGTTTCTCTTTCTCTTTATGCAAAAGAAAGACGTTAATCTACAACTTGTTAAATAACTGTTTTTTTTTCCGGTAACATCTGAAAAGAGCCTAACTTTAAAAAACTTTTATCATTACTGAGCTGTAATGTAGCAGCTGCAGAACCTGTGCTTCAAGCTCTTAGCCACTAGATGGCAGTAGACGGAAGCTGCGGATGTGTTCATCACGACTTGTCGAGTCACTGCAGCAATAATCATCATGAGGGCATTTTTGTTCAGTTTTAAGGTTAAGCAGCACAACTCTCTGTTAGATTATGATGCTATTCATTTGTGTTGAAACAACTGTATATTTCTGGTGATAAAATAATAACTTTTTGCACCATTATCTTTAGAATTACCCAATTGTCATTTTGGTAGCTCTCAGGGCTTACAAAACACTTATTGAACATTTGTAAAAAGAATTGTGCCTCACATTCAAATGTCTCTGACGGCTCATTTTAAATTTGCGCATTTTTAAGCCCACTGAGACCTGGATAGTATTCAAGAAAAAAGCTAAATCAAACTAAAAACAGCTTCTGGTGCGCATACCTGGGTCAACATGACAGCCAATTTAACCATTTGCATGTAGTTTTGAACTTCCTGTGTAGCACAAAGACAACGTTCTGAAACCTTGGTATGCTGAAGCTGGTACACAAGCAGAGGTTTCTTTTGTTTTTACCTTATTGTTTTTTGTTGTTTTTTTGCGTACCATAGCATGAGAGCATCTCCACTATATGCAGTCAGTTTGCATGTTTAATGCACAGCATTCAAATATCATTGGTTGATTCATCATTAGAAAATGCAACCAATCAGTGTTGAGCTGGTCTCCTTCAGACAATCAGGAGGGATTTCCAGACCAGAGCTCCACCTTCCCTCTGTTTCTAACATCCTCAATGAGAGATTGAATAGATTATTTTTTAAAAAAGAGAAAAATAATTTGTTTCTTAGAGTGTTCTGGAGATTTTTTCGGTCGCAAACTACTTCATAAATTTTGGTTTTGGATCAAAACAGACAAACCTACAGAACACATGGAAAAATGATTTTTCTTTCAGAAAAACAAAAGATGCAAAAGAGCAACCGTAGGAAAATAATGTAGTAATATTCCATGGCAATTATTTTTCTAACAAATAAATGTACATATTTCCTCTGAGAGATACTATTTGTTGTATAGATGTGCTATGATGAGACTAAAATCCAAGTGAGACAACAGCGAGGTTCAGTATACAAAGTTTCAGTAATGTGCAATACAAAACAACATGCTGTTTTAAAAATGAGGAACTTGATGTACTGTACTATGCAACCGCAAACTGTGTGCATTGCTTCATGCTGTGGCTTCTCCAAACCACCCTTTTTCCAAGCAGCATCATCTGGACAATTGGGGGATTTTTGTGTTTTGTTTTTTTTCTGTGGAAAATGAAAACTTAAGCGGCTAATGCGGTATTGCATGCATAATATACCATTGGATTTATATGAAAAAAAAAGAAGGAAAATATTGAAATCCACGTATTTCATTCAAAACAAGCGACTTAAAACATTTGTTTTTTTTTTTCAAAAATAAAAGATTTGTTCTGAAGTTATATTTAGTGTTGCTTTCTTTTACTGTTAATGTAGCATGATGTATGATGAGAATTTCTAGGCATGTGATGCTATTGGAAAAGAAAAATATCCAACCTACAATCGAACAGGCTCAAGAAAATTAAATGATTTCTGCAAAGGAAATTAAAAGCTCCAGCTTTTTTTAAGAGTCATCTACTGCAATCTCATAAGTTTTTAAGGCTTTCGTGACAAACATCTTATATCTTTTTATTTTAGCAATGAAAACAGAGGCACGTCAAATATGACATTGTGTTTTGTTAGGGTGCCCTCTAGTGGACAAAGGCCTCCATTGATTCCACATCTATAGCAGATTAAGCTTGCACTTAAATTTTTATTTTTAAATTATTTAAAAAAAACCCAAGTTTATCAGAAAAAAAAATTATACTCACAAGATTGGGAAAATATATCTATAAAATTTGTCTGCCAAATAAAGGTGGAAGCTTCTACCACTAACTGTGGACTCAGTAGCAACTTTCTGAGATCTACGTTTAGCTTCAATAGTTGTAGTAAAATTATCAAAACTTTTATTTTTTGTATATCCGCAGCAACATAAGCCTTTAGTCATTATTTTCACTGATCTAGATGCAGCATTCTTAGCAGATCCCCCCGTTTAGTGAGCTCACTTTTTTAAATATACTCCCAGGCAAAATAAAAGAGTAAAATAGTTTATTTTATCAGTAAAGATCAACAGAAGGCACACATACAGTATCTGAGGGTAGAAGTCACACCAGCGTCAGGATCTTAGTAAAATATATCATTACAAACATCTTCTGCCAGCAGGATTCAGAGTTTTCTTCCTCCTTGGAGAGCTGATGCAACATATTTGCAAGCAAACAAAGCCTTTTGCAAAAATATATCCATATATAATTATAACTTTTTCTCTACACATCGAAGCAAACAAATTATACAAAAATGCAGAAAACTACGAGTTTAGAAGAAAAGAACATGCTTTTTTTATAAGCACAAGAGTGGCAGTCATACAGAATCCCCCCCCCCCAAAAAAATAGAAGCAATACTTTTATCATAAATCGTTATATGAAATACATACAAGTCCATATAATGCTAAAATATTAGCTTTGAAACCCAGTTAAGAAAAAAAAAAAAAAGTACGCAAGAGGATATTTTCAATATAGACGTCTCAGGATTACAAGTTAAAAAAAAATACAAGTGTGTCCCTTTCAAGCAGACCGGGTTTTAGCTAAGGAATAAAAAGCTTACTAAATTAGTAAAAGGAGTGCCATGGCTTTAAGATTTTTGTTTTTGGCTGCAAAAAAGTTAAAAACAAAAAGGTCCCAGAGTCTACCAACATGAGAACCAAAACGATGACCATGCTACAAAATTACCACGATATAAGAAAATATTTAAAAAAAACCAAAACAAAACAAAAAAAAACCCATCTGAAACAATCAGAAAGAGTCGATGCCACGACAAAAAAAAAAAAAAAATGCATATCTGTGTTTAAGTGCAGCTGAAATTTTAAAAGAAAAAGCTCAAAACCTAGAAGTCCGACAATATAAAGAATGCTACAAATATTAGCTTTCAATTAGATTACAGTATTATTACTGTAAATATGCATGTTTTTTCCCTCCCTCAAAAAATAAACTTGGCAGTGGTTTCTTAATGCAAATTCTGTGTGATTATAGAGAAAACGTTTTTTTTTTTAAAGAGTTTAAAGAATCCGTGACGGTGAATCAAATGTGTCGCATTAAGCGTTGAGACTAAACCAGATTCGAGCATGAAAAAGGGCAGCATATAAACAGCTCAGACTGAACTGAATTACAAAATACTGATCATGTTTACTTTAAAAGAGTCGTGGCTTCTGAACTTTAATACTTTTACTGTAGGAATAAAAAAGAAACTACTAAAAAAAAATGCTAATTTGCTCAAAAAATAGAGGATTAATGAGTGAATGTTCAAGCTGGGCACCGTTAAGTCCAGAACTGGCACTTAAATATTTGCATTTTTTTTTTTATCTAAACTGAAAGGTAGATCCTTTTATTTAATCTCAAATTTTCTTGCTTAATTTAAATGATCATGAAGCAACTTGAAGATGTTCCAGTTAACATCAACAACCTCCTTTCTCTAAAAAAAAAAAAAATGCAGCTTTTCTATCCCAGTTTAAACCTTGGAATGTGTCCAAACAATAATCTGAATATGAACAACTTACACGGGGGAAAAGTTGTGTTTTTTTTCGTCGTCGGAGTGAGTTTAACAGTCTAAGAGACTAATAGATTTTCACTTTGTTAGAATACAAATAAAAACTGAATCTTTTATTTGAAATGTAGCTATGTTGTTAAGATTTTGCCTCTTCTTGTAAAATACTGTTTTTTTTCTTCAAGCTGCCACGCTGCTGACTAGTACGGGTAGCTGTCGGGGAAACCCAGCCCCTGGATGCACTGCTCCCCTCCGTCCAACAAGTAAGGTCCTTCCTCCTCGTAGCTGGGGAGGGGAAAACCGTCCTCTTCGCTGGGGGGCAAGATGGCGTCCAGGTCGGCTTTCAGACTGGGCCTCTGGTTTTCCAAGAAGGCCATGGAGAACAGTGCGTCAGGGTTGCACACAAATTTGTAGACGTACCTTTCCCCGGCAACCTGCGGGAGAAAGAACTGTTTAAACTAAGAAAAAAAAAAAACTTTAAAGAAAAGAGAAAGAATCATATGAAGCTGTGAAAAAGGAGGAAAGGAAATGTGACTCGCCTTTACCTTCTGCATGATGCCCTTTTCGTAGTAGTACCGCAGAGAACGGCTTAGTTTGTCATAGTTCATGGCTGGTCGGTTTTTCTGGATGCCCCAAAGACGAGCCACCTGGATTAAAAGAAATAATAAATAAAACACAGTTAGAATCTAAACTTTATCCTGATAAATTGTCCAAAAACATCCGCCTAAGAGCCTCACCTCCTCTGGATCGATCAGTTTGAACTCCATGTTGCGCCCCGTCCACACGATCAGGTGTGCGTTTGCCGGATTGTCAAGCAGCGTGAGCAGAAACTGCCACAGCTGCAGGGAGCCGCGGCGCTGGTACGGCAAACCCTCCTGCTTCACTTTACCTGGATTCAAGAGGCAAATGCTGACTCATCTCAGAACAATCAAGCTCAACTGAAAACAGCAACATTTTGAGCTTTGTATAGGTGACATACCTTCCAGCCTTTCTGGTACAACGCAGGTGTCATCATACCTAAGAGGCTCTCTGTCAGAACCAAATCCTGCAAAATAAAACAAAGATAAGTCAAATTAGAGGCCCTAAAATGCTGCAATTTCTTAAATAAATCACTTAAATACAGTACATGCAATAAAAATATACTCATCTACTAAATAAATCTACACCGACACACAAAAAGCATAAAAACAAACGCACATTTTACAAGGTATAATAGTCATTGACAACTATAATAATAAGTGTGTCAATGATTTATTCAAGACAATTAAATTTCGGAGATAAAAGTTGGATTCATTTCCCATTTTTTGTTGGTTTCCATCATTTTTCTAGTAAGTTAGTTGTCAAAAAAACAACTAACATCTTACTTCTCAACTTGGACTGACCAGTCAACTGCAAACCAATCAGGTTGTGTGTTGCCATATAAGCCCCGCCCACTGATGTTGAAGTGCAAATTCAATGAAATAACATAGTGGACCTTGCTATGCTTGGTTCTCTGTATTTACTTGTTCAATTGGGGGTTGTCTGGACCTCGGTACCTGTGAGGGGGAAATAACTGAACTCACCGGCGGCGCTTTTCTGAAATGAAACTGGAGACTTTCCAAAAGTTGACTGGCAGGTTTGAACCTCTGAAACAGACACAAACGATGACTCATCAGTCGGGTTTCCTTTAGAGTTTTTATGAGGAAATATTTCGCACACAAGTGTAAAACTCAAAGCCCACGGGCCAAATCTGGCCCCTCGTAGGCAAACATCGGGCCCTCAAGGGCCAGAAAAGTTATGTCACCATAAAACGAAGCAGAGATTTCTGGTTGACATTAGATTATTTTTCTTTTACCGGAATCAACCAGGACATGCATGTGGTCATCAGTGCATTCAGCAGCAAACACTTAATATCACAGGACTTTTGAAAAAAAACAACTAAAGATTAACGTCTCAAAACATACCGGGTTCAAAGCTGAAGTCTCTGGGCTCTTGTTTGATTTTCACGTGGTTGAAGGAGGTTTGGGGCGGGGCCAGGCCAGAACCAGCCGGCCCCGGGTCTGGATACCGGGGATCCAGCAGCTCCTGTTTGAAACCATGAGGAGGGAGGGGGGTGAGGGGCTCCGACATGTGACGCTGGTACAGAGGCCGTCCGTCGCAGCCTGAAGGGTGGTACGGTGTGTTTGGGGTTTTCTCTGGAGGCAGGAAGGGCAGGCAGGGATCTGACATTTGCCGGTGGAACCTGAAAGGATGGAAGAAACGTTGGAGGAGAATCAGAGAGCTTAAAAACAACAAAAACATTCAGGTAATAATCAGGTTACCTCTGCTCCGGATTGAAAGATGCCCCTGAGCAGCCGATGGGGTTACAGGGGAGAGCGAACTGCTGGTTTTGGTTGGTTTGGGGGAGATTTTGGCGGTGGAAGGGGCTGGAGGCCGGAGCTTGCCTGGTCATATGTGGGGGGGATGGCTGCAGCTGCCTCCGTATGGGTGGAGGTCCAGCGGAGTGGATGGAGCTACACTGCGTAACAGGTGCATTAGCAGGACCTGGTTTGTTTTCACAGGCACTGAGGAGGTGGGGGAGGAAACATAAAGCTGTGAGGTAAAACAGAGAAATCCAGCATCATGGTGGTTGATGAAAAGCAATAATCTGGTACCTGTAACTGTAAAGGCACATATCAGCCAGAGGGGTCCCGCAGGGGGACAGATCTTTGGACGGACTTGGCTCTCGCTTCACTTTGCTGACATGTGGGCCATGAAGCATGGCTGCTAACAGACATAAGGAAGGGAAAAAAAAAAGGGTTAGATCTTCCATTGATTGTATTTTATAGCCATCAATCCTCCTGGGCTCACATGGAAGAAGCCTTCAGACTGAAATCAACGTTGACGCCAACAGGAAACGAATGTTTCCACATCGTGCTGTTCTTTATGGCGTCGAGCTGTTCTGTCAGTAGAGCCGTCATAAAAACAAATGTACCGCTTCTATTTTTCTTTTCTTCCATTTTTATCCATATCTTATCAGTGACTTTTTTCCCTCTGGACGTCTTTTTTATGACCCCCCTCATTTCCCGTCCTCGTGACTACTATCGTTGATGTAAACACAACTGCGTGCGACACCGGATAACGGACTCAGACGGGTCAACTGGGTTCATTTAGGACACAATTCTGCAACATGCGTCTCTTTGGACCATCTATTATGGATCCTAATGGTGACTAAAATGATAAAGAACCAACTAAAGGTTATAAATACGGTATAACAACAACAATATTTGAAGCTTTAGCAGGTTTTTTTTTTTCCCCTCAACAGAATGACATTTAGATCTGCTTTTTTGGAAGATATGCTTTTTTTAACAAATCCTTTTGTAGAAAAATCCATGCATTTTATGTTTTTCCTCATTTCAAAATTTTAAAAAACAATGGATATCTTATAGCAATTATTCATCTGAATCAATGGTCAAATTTGCAACTCTTAACCATTTATATATGGCTTGACTTTAAAGGCTGCAAACACCTGAGCTAGATTATAAAATGTATGTAATACAGATATTCTCTGGATGTTCTGCTTAATATTTAGGTTTTAAAATACCTATTATGCATTTCAAAAGAATTAAGTCCAAATATTTATAAACACAGACCATTATAAATGCTTTTTATGCTTTGTTTGTATTATTTTTAAAGCTAAACATGACGTTTCTGGATGATTTTCCTTCTTATTTTTTTTTTTCAAATAATATTTATACTTTTCCAATAACAAACTAAGATTTACACAGTTAACATTGTTTTTAAGAATTTTCAGTACAATCAGTCCATCAGCTCTTTTTCTCTACAAAATAAAAAGTAAAATCATTATAAACTCTTTATCTTAAGAGCCATTTATTTTCCTCCACTGAGTGGAGCAGGACTGTTTGCTTCAGTCTATTTTCAGCCACTCACACATCTTCATCTGCAATTTGCCGCAACAGAATAAGACTAAATATATATCCGCCGTAATGCCAGGGAACTAAATGACTCCATTATTTGGTTTTAATAGTTTGTGGTCAAAAATAGATCTCCATTACGCAAGTAAACGCGATTTGCATATAGGGCTGTCTGTTTGCATAATAAATCGACATCGTTTATTGTGTAACTGTGGGTGACATCTATGGGTTTTTTTTTTTTTCCCCCAGAGGAGAGGCGGTTACTCACAGTTATTGGACTGGAAATCTGGGACAAACTGCTCGTCATCGGGAACCTGAGCTGTCAGACAGAAGAAGAAACGATGATTAAAGAGCAGCAAGATGCTGAGTGAAAATAAAAGGCTTTTTTAAGAGGTTATTTCTAGATTTGCTTCCATTTCAACACTTTTGGTTTTGTTTTTTTTTTTACCTTCTGCAATCCATATTTCCTGAAGCAGGCTCAGATCCTGAAAAAGCTCTAAAAGACACACATGGATTGTATTTATAGACGAGATACTACATTTAGAAATGTCAAGAATAGAGAGAGCCGATTTACCTTCTGTGTCCTGAGCCAACTCTCTGTCCAAGAACCTCCTCCGTCTGTCGGTGAGACTCCTCTCCTCCACTGTGTGGCATTTCTGCAACAAGAAGGATTAGGAACCGCTCAGATTAAAAACACACAAAGCAATAAATCTGTGGAATAAATATTTGCATTTTAATAACTCACACTCTCAGGCACCATAAAAGGGACCTGCTGGTCATAAAAGCCATCCATGTTGCAGCGGTCTTCACTGTGGAGGACAGCATAGGAGGGAACTATTAGCTAAACACTTCAATGCATCGCGTGGTGAAACTTTTTTGCTCATACAACAACCATCACTTTTTTTTTAGCTGCGAGTGGAGCGAGTTATGAGCATTTAGGAGGATTGTTTGGAGAACGGCTGATAAGAAAGCACAGGTTCCTCCACCACCGCCTTGAAATCTTCCCAGTCAGTGGGATAAATAAAACAAAATCTGAATAAAGATGAAGATGTAGGCTTTGACTAGGCCATTCTGCTTACATTAATAATTTGAGTTTTTTGACCATTCCTATCCCTCATATTAGTGCCTTAAGTTGATATATATATATTTTTTTTTCAAATTCCCCTTCTCTGCCCATAGTCTAGCCTAATAAAATAACTCTTACAATTAAACCACCTCAGCTCTTCTGCTCCAGACTGAATGTTTTTTGGAGTCCTACACCATATGTTTGCTTTGTACTCTATGCTGCTTTTAAAGCAGTTGTGGCTTTCTTCTTGATTATTCCACAAAGGAAGGATTTATGGAGCTCAGAACTGTAATTTCTACCTAGAGAGCCACCAAAGGGCATTTTGGGTGCTTCTCTGCCCTTCTTCTTGCATCATGTGGATAGCCCATCATGATATAATCAACCTAGAATATATTAACACAGTTATTTTAATAATGAAATTGAAGACCAACGTTTTTTTTCCTATTTATAATCTAATTTCATCTAAAAAAAAAAGATGACAAAAACAAAAAAAAAAGTAAAACTATCCTATCTTTTCCTGCGTCTATTACCCACAATCCCCCCCAAAACACATTGCAGTTTCAAGCAACCCCGACATCATTTATTTTAAGAACTCATTCTATATATAAAAAAAGAAATATTGCAACTTCCACATTCGAAACTTTTTGTGAAAAACAATAAAAAAAATAAAAAAAAGGATTATTCATCACAGCCGAATATAAAATAGGCTAAATTTTGAATGGAGTTTGGCGTAACACGTAGGAAGAAAAGAAAGCGCTGACCGCTGTGGGACCTCCTTGTTTTTCTCAATGAAGTGAAACTTGATCCTCAGCAGGAGGAGGAGGAGGTGAAGAAGAGGAGGAGGTGGTGGAGGAGGAGGAGGAGGAGGGGGGCAGCTCACAATTGATAAATTTACCACAGTGAATAGTCACAAAGCTGGAATAGCCAAATACCAACAAATGCAAACGGAAACGGTGCCCTGCCTGGCCGATAGATGCGGTGAAATGGACGCATGTTGCCTTTGATTGCTAGAAAATGGCGTTCGCCTCTTTAACCCCGTATCTGCTCCCTTCACAGCCAGCAACAAACCGCGACGCTGCGGTTCGCCCAGATAGACTAATCATGGCAAAAAACGCAAGCGGGTTCAAACAAACTTTTAAAAAAATGTCAGTATTACAATGCAAGACATACCTGGTTAGTGAAGTTCTTTTTGGAAGAGTGACTTAAAAACAAGTGGTCGCAATTTCACCCCCCCGTACATCGCCTGCAGCTCCTCGAATAAACACTCGGCTGTGGATTTTTCTCAATGAAGAGCTCTCAAATAAGCGAACCACATTACATGCCTCCCATTGGTTCAGAGAGGCGTCAGTTTAGAACGTAGCCAATCAGATTTAACACAGCACTGACGTCTGTCCCTTCTGTTTTTTATGAATGGCTGCGTTTCATTCATGAATTCACAGCTTTCTTAAAGGGCCAAAGCCACCAGTCTGTTTAATGGAAAGTTAAAATTTTAGATTAAATCCTTTAGTCCAACTATATACATTTATATAACAGGATGAAAAAAGTATAGAAGTATTTTTGATATAGGAGTAAAGCTCAAATTATAGATCTATGTATTTCAACAGGAATTTGAATAGAAAACTAAACATTTAAAAACATTTTTATTTAAAATTAATTTTTATTTTAAACATCTATTATTTTAAAATAAAGAATTATAGGATTCAATCAATTTATATACCTCTACACGCACATACAATTTGGATGTTGTTCCTGGGATCTGCCGGAGCCACTCTCCCAGTTTGGGGTTCACTGCTCCAAGTGCTGCTATTACCACAGGGACCACATGGACTTTGACCTTCCACATCTGTTCCAGCTGTTCTTTTAATCCTTGGTACTTCTCCACCTTTTCATGTTCCTTCTTTCTGACGTTGTTGTCAGCTGGTATTGCCACATCTACCACCACTGCCCTCTTCTGCTGTTTGTCAACCACCACTATGTCCGGT
>JAUZNJ010034702.1:0-12584 GCA_034780135.1 Jordanella pulchra | reverse complement strand
TTTATCTCTGTTTTCTCCTGCATCAGTCAGAACTGAAGAAGTCTCTTGGATGAGAGGCGAAACGTCTTCTAGAAAACAACACGTCCAGTTGCCTAAACTGAACTTTCCTAGCTATATATTAAGATTATTTTTGGTATTTCCACAGGAGGAACACAACTGTAAAAAATGCATACTGATGTAAACGTGTACCACATAGTGTTATGCTCAGCATTTTTCACTTTACCAACTTGTGAAAAAGAGAACCAAATTACATATTTATATCTTTTGTTCTTTGTTTTATTTTTACTTTTTGCAAAGATTTAAATTTTCTTTTCAGCTAGATGAATATTTCAAGCATTAAAGGGCTTTGATAGAGTGCATTTTATAGTTGGTGCATGTTTCTCTTTGCAATTGGTTTGCTCGGCTACATGCTTGGAGTACTTGTGCTGCAAAGTGGCGGAGAGAGAATGGCCACCGTCCAGCTGAGATAATGGAATTGGTGTGTTCTCCCTGAGCTGTGCTCCTGGCTGGAGTTAATTCTGTTAATAGCACCGGCTTCTACAGTCAAACCCTTTCACTGGCTTGGGCAGTACTCAGCCAACACAAGAGGTGGCTTCTGTAAGGTGGCTGATGAATGTATAATGGATTAACTAGAAAGTGGCGCATGCAACTTATGATTGTTCTCCAAGCTGCTAATGTCTAATCATGAAGGACTGGGCTTTCCATTTTTTAAATCCAAAAGCTTTTCATGCAGGACCAAAAGCATTAGGAAAATCCTGAAATGACTAATACTCTTCCAGCTCAATACCTCTGCTATAAAAATCAAAACTATTTATGTTGTGTACTGTTATATAAAAAGGCTATTTGAGATTTGCATACCACCACTGTAAAATATATAAGGTAAAGAGGAGGCCTGTCTAAAATATGTTTTTATATAGTAGGATATGAGCTTGAAAGAGCAAATATTTGATTAATTAACCATGTGTAGAAATAAAAAAAAGTATGAAATAACTTTAATTGTGTATACATATAGATGGCATGTTTCTATTATTGATAAATAATTGTCAATGTTGAAGTTATTTATATAATTTTATTACGTGTTTTTCTTTCCTCCCCTGGAAGGATGATATAATAGGCTAATCTAAATGACAAAGGTGGGGTCTAGAAGTATATATAGGTGGACTGCTGGATGCTGCAGAGAGAGATGAATGGCTTGCCATTTTGGAAGCTGTTGTTTTGTGTAATGAATGGAAAACAATAACCAGACATTTTTTTTTGCTGCACAGTCAATTAAGAGTCTCTTCCTTTTCAACACGGCACCTTTCTGTGTGGCAAATTCTTTCCTTTTATAAAATGTAGTGATCTTATTTTAAGTTTTTTTTTTAAGTTAATTTATCTTGCTAGATGGACAGATAATTTGACTAACGCATCTAATCTATTTGTTTTTACAGCTCATATTGACCTCCAGTTTTATTTTCTGTGTATATGAAGTAAAATCCCTTGTTTGTGCACACAGCCTTGGCCAACAATGCTGATTCTGACTCTTTTCTTTGTACCAGATGGGCTTGCCTGAGAATTTCTGAAACAGCTGATCTCATGGGATTTAAAGACCTACCATCTACTGATTACCAGAAAATGGACCAAGAAATTTAGGGAGGAAGAAAAAAATGTATTTGGGTAATGGTGGACTTGAGAGAAGAATTGCCAAACCTACTGATTAAAACAACAAGCTGGGAATGTGTTCATCCTGCTGGGGAGTGATTTATATAATGACCAATCCAAAATTGGGGTTTAAGGTTTGCTGACTACTGTTGCGCCTCTGAGCCGTCAAGGAAAGTGGTCACAGAGCTGAAGGCAACCCGCTCTGTAGAGTAAACTGAAATATTTTCACAATAATATATTCTAAAAAAAGTAAATCTGTGAAACTTTACCATTGCTGAAACACGTCATGAAGTAATTATTACTAAATCTGATTCGATGGATGGCCCAGAAAGAGCTTTCAGTTAATAAAAATTACCTTTTACTCTTGTGTTATATACAAAAATGAAACTGTATAGTAAGCTTTATGAAATTGTCATCAAACGAAAAATGTTGCTACAGCAATTTTTTGTCAAAACATTAAGAAAGATAGTTATTTCACAATGAGTTTTAGTTTTCCTTTTTTTACTTGTTAGCATTAATGAAGACTAGGGCTGCTGTCACATGGTAAGTGGTGGGTGAAACAAATCGCTTAATATAATTCTGTTGTCTGTTTTGCACACAGGCAGAATATTCAATTTTAAATGAATGTTTGGGCATTGCAGCTGCGTGGGGGTTAGTGTAAGACAAATTTATTCAAAAGGCAGTAAAAAACAACTCTACTTTTTCAGAATTAAGTTTGATCTGTACAAAATAACACATTAAGTGATTGGGTAGAGATGCAGCAGGAAATCAGCTTGCTTGATAAACCCGGACTGTGATCAAACCAGCTTAAAACCCAAAAATCCAGTTAGAAAACAGAAATGTTTTCAATAAGTTACTTCAGGTAAAAAGCTCTACAGTGTCATGATGAGAAAATCCCTTTGCAGTGTAGAAGCTGAATATTCAAAGTTAGCTTTTAATAAAGAAAAAATATGCACAAAATGTACTAAAATGTAAGCACTATTCAAAAGTTATTTTTTTTTAGTTTTGTTTTATTTTTTACAAAATATTGCACAACTCACTTAGACTGAAAGAGAAAGGGCAAACCTATAGCTATTAATTAAGGACAGGTAAATCAAATTCAGCACAGGTACTTTATGTAATGACACAATATGTTTGGTTTGGCTGTGAGTAGTAGTCCCAAAGGCAGTTGTCAGAGGTTAATAATTTCAGTAAAAGATATCAAGTTGGGACAACACCTGATTAACAATAAATGACAGCTAAACAGGTGTCCCTGTCAGTTAGATAGAGTTAATTCAACAGCAGGCCCACATATACAGAATATTTTTTTCAAAATACAAGAACATTGTCAGCGTATGTTTTTTTTCTAGCTGGGCCATGGAACAGATAGAATTTTTGTGAAAAGAATGATTAACCGGAAGATTTTAACGGAAGCAAAAGCCTCACAGTAAAACACATGGAAAACACAACATAGAGCTTTAAAGTAGATACATAAGGGGAAAGTAACAAGCATGGATATGGAAAGTAAGCCTAAACAACACAAGGATCCAGTGGGGAACAGTAACAACCAAATGCTTTAAATGCAGATAAAATGAAGAAAATAGGATGAAACAGCTGGGGCAGACTAAGCAACAGAAGACTAAAGAAGAGAAACTAACAGACAAAGAGGGGGGTGAAGTGAAATACACAAAATTATTCAAACAAAAGTCAAAACATAGACATTGACAAAAATAATACCCATCATCAAAAGAACAGATTACAAGAATGATGTAAGAAATTAATCACAAAGATGTGAACTGATATGGCAAGACTAAAATCAACAACAATAACTGGGATTTAATGTATACATAAACAAAAACTAAAATAACTAGAGATCGTGATGAACTTATCACCAAAATATTTTGTCTTTCAGTTCAAATATGTCTGTTGCAAAACTATTTTGCCTCCCTGATAACAATAAACTTAACTACTATTATCAGAAAGATGAAGGACATATATAAAGGAACCATAAACACAGGCACCAATAAACAAAAAAACAAAGCAGAAATATTTCAGTTCTTAAGAACCAAGTTGGGAATTTGAATAAAAGACAATTTAGTTTTAAAAGCTTACTGATAACAACAATTGCTACATGTATGTGTTCAAACAACCGATTTAAGAACTATGGAGACCTACCACATTTGGTCTGCTAAAAAAAAAAAATAAAGTAAAAAATAAAAATAAATAAATAAAAAACAGGTAAAAAATCAATTCCTGTCTTAGTCAAGACCTTCTGTGCAGATTTATTTATCCTACTTTTGAGGTAATCTTGGTCCTCTTCCAATTAGAATCTGGAACCTCGATCCGACCCAAATACAGAAAGCATACGTCTCTGGACTTGGTAGTACTAAATGCACATTAGAGCAATACTTTTCAGCTGTCTCTTGCTTACCAATGTCACTGAAAGAAAAACGGTGGACCTACCCTTCCGTGTAGGATAAATCCTCAGACGCTATCACCAAATAAAAAAAATAAATAAATAATGTAAATTCTTGAAATCTAGGACTCATAACTAATAGCTTTTCTTCATTTCTGGGTCTGTGATCTGCTTTGCCTTAGTAGTTTCTGAACAATGGAAGCAAATATTGTCACAAGCATGGCTTTGTTGTTGGTTATAGTTAACAAGTACAAGTTAAATACAAAATGAACCTACTAAAAAAATAAAGCCCCCTATAGATCTGGATCAAAGGACTTGTTTGGTTTTAGTATATTCTTAATAATCAAGAAACTGATTATTTTATGCTTTCTAAAAGTCCAATGTAGTGACTGATTTGCCTTAAAACAGCCATTATGAAAATCAAACCACTGCAAAATATAATAACCTAGATGTCTATAAATAGCATACAACAAATACAGTAGATAAGGTTAAAAATGAAAAACAATCATGATAACTACAATATACAAGATGGTGGAGCGATTTTATGTTAGTAAGTGGAAATGAAAGGAAAAAGCATACACAACAGAATAAGCTTACTTTGCAGGAGTAAAGTGATGCTTTGGGTAGGTCCGATGAAGAATTGAGATCTACGTAGCAGCTGCTCTTTGTCTAGCAGCTGGGGCAAACGTCTGCTCTGATTGTTGCAAGTGTCAAGCAGGCTTTGAATACTTTGAAGGCAAAAAGAGTGTAAAGCAAGTAATCAGGGACACTGTCTCTTCTTGAGGAAGCTATAATTGTCAGTTTTCTTCTGGTAGAGTGCAGGCAGCCAGGTAGAGGTGGGTGTCTGCCATCAAATGATCACCAAATACAAAAGAAGCAAACTTTCTTTACTTTAGTTTCAAGTATTTTTTCAAAGATACAATCTTACTTGATTAGCAAGGCAAAGACTTTCACTCATGCCATCCTAAATGACTTGTTGGGATGTACAGGCAAAAATGAATAAATGCTGCTCCTTTTCACCATTTTCATAGTTATATGCTTTAATGGGGATTCCAGTTGTGCACAAACTCCCTTCTAAAAACTGTAAAGAAAATGGGGTAATGTGCGTTTTGGGATTCAGAACCAGTTTGGTCCTTGTTTTTCCATCCATGGCTGGGCCCACCACACATTATCTTTTATCCTTACAGCATCTAAATCTGCTGGATTGTTGAATAGAGGGTTTCAGCCCTTGCTCTGGACTTTCCTCCCTATCACTGTGAGGTCAGTCATTCTCTTAAATCTTGTTATCAGTCTCACATTCAGTGCTGGTACTCTTCTTTGCATGCCCTCCAGAAAGACCGGTTCCCTTGGCTAACTACCGCTCACGTCCCTGTCCTTAAGTTCTTTTAAATAAACCAATATCAATATCAGGGCAGACGTTTTACAAAAAACAAAGATTACAAACTGTTCACAAAATGTGTGCTAAAACATTATTTCACATAGTTTTTGTTGCCATACGTTAAAATGCGTTGCATTGATTTTTTTTAGAAATATAAATAATAAATACCACTTGCGTTGATAGAAAATCAATGAAGAGAGCTGTCCAACCTATATATAGTGGGAGCAGAGGATGTGAAAAATACCCTTTGGTTTGGGCTTGAGTAAAAATCTGAAATCTGCATAATTTGTATGCCCAAAAAGGAAATATCCCTTAATCTTAACTTTATGTTAATAATTGCAGACAGAAATTATAGATCACTAAAGACTGTTATCTCTGACTGCTTCAACAATGAGAAGATTTGGCTCACATCTCATAGGATATGAAACTCGGCAACAAAACAATATTGTCCTTTGTCAAATTCATTCCCTTTTCTATGGGCAAATCGAAGGAGATGGATGTACATTCTCAATAATTACAGCAATTATTACGCAAAGATGGTATAACAAGCACTCAAACAATTATCCCTTCTCTCCATTCCTGTCTATCTCTTCCTCCCACATAGTCAGTCCAAGTATTTCATTGCACAAATACATGCCTGCCATTAGGCCAGCTTATGAAGTAGAAAATACAAGCATATCATTCATTACAGTTCATGCCAGCCAGCGTGGAAACTAAACACAACCAGAATCAGGGAGTCAAGCTAGCTCCTGCTGAGAGCAAGATGTTTCTTTAGACATACAAATCTGCATTCATTGCAATACTTCACATTACAGACACACATGCAAACAGCCCAGGAGGGAAGGAACTGGGCTCAGCAAGCACAGTGTGGGGTATGGATGGCCTAGGGGCCTCTGATGGCATAATGGGACGGTTTATCCCCCTCGTTTGGTCTTGTGTTTATGGGAGGTCAGGCCACAACCCAGGCTAGTGGGATCTTGTTTTGTGGCCAGACTCCCAGGAGTTTGTTGTGCTAGCAGTGGGCTGGATGGGAGCTTTAGGGATTGAGCTGAACACTGGCAGGCATTTCTTTCCTCTTGACCTTTTAGAGGCTAGCTAGCTCACCAGTGAGAAGGGTCAGCTCTGGCATGCCCATGCTGTTGGTGACTTTCCCTTGAATGGTGTTGTGTAGTTTTCCACCAGACTTTGGAGCAGGCCTTATATTACAAGGGTTTCTGATTTTGCGTTAGTCTGGGTGAAGATAGAAATGGCAGGGGGTGGGCGCTAATGGCAAATGTCAACCTGAGTGCCAGATTATGATGGGCTATTACATTGTTTTTATTTTCCTTGTAATGCTCCAGCTCTCAGCAACTAGTTCACCTTTCCTTTGCAGGTACATTTACATGTATACATGTTTACATTTAGGCAACAATCCTTAAATTAATGTAGGATTCCACTAATTAGTGCACTGGCAGAGACACTGTACTACAAACGAGGATTCTATATAGAAATTTTTAATATGCGTGTGTACCAAAAGTACCCTAGTATTTACAGCAGTATTGGCCTAGTGTTAAAGGGCTATGTGTCTCTGTTCTTACAGCACTCGGCTTCAGTGTACCTTATGTTGTGTGCCTTAGAGCCAATCAACTGCACTTTGTTTCATGTCCTGCTCTGGGGGATTTAAGTCTGATTGGTTGACAGATGTGAGGTCATTTTCCTACCAGATTCTTAACCATATTTTCTTTAACCCATGCAGCTATTCTTATTGTTTCCTTCCGTAACATGTCTTAAAAAAACAAACCATATCTGTATTATGCTTGACTGAACAGACAGCTTTTCTCCATTACTCAAACTACGCATGAATGTTTTTACAGAGCCAACTCTCAATATGCAGCATACATATTACACTTCACCATGAAAGGAAATGTTATAAAAACAATATTCAAGAAGTGATTCCTCTTGAGGAATGCTTGGATTGTCATCAAAGCGCTTTCCCTCTGGTTACTCCCTGCTGCAGCCTGGATTTTGTATGCCACTGCCAGCAACTGTGGAGGGCCTGTGGGGTGAGTAAAAAGTAAATACAATGGACAAAGGCACATGTGGCACCTTACATGTATTTCTTCTCATCCCCACAGCTGTTATTGTATGAAAGTACTGTTGATAGCTTTTACTCTGAGCTGAGAATTCTTAAACAGTGGAGAAAATACCTGGCTTCTTTATCCACTTAGAATTAGTGATGCTTGAATGTTTTAAGGAAATACTTCGATACACAAGAAAAGAAACGATAAATATAGAAAGGAAAGAAAAGGTACCTTTGCATTTCCTAAAATATCAATATTGTCAATAATAATATAAAATATTTATATAAGTTTTATATAATATATAAAATAATTGGATTTTACAACAAATTCCTAACATATAATGCCATCTCCTTACAGGCTTTGATTTTACTTTTATTTAATTTATATCATACAGTGAAGAAAAGTGCAAGAAATGTTATTAGTATTTTTTTTTTTTTATGGTTTTACAACCATACTTAAAAGTATTAAATTTAATCAGCACAGTAAGTGGCTTAAATATTTTGACTCATTTATCTTGCAATAATCTGTTAATTTTCTGAATTTTACAAACAGATATGAGAGGAACGTGTTTCAGTATTTTGTAGTAGTATCTAAAATATTTAAAACCCTCAAACCTTTTCATATTTTTTCAGAAATCAAACAGGTTTAACTGCAATTTTTGCTATTGTTTGTTACTGACCCATACAAAAGGTACATAACTTTTGAAATGGAGTAGGTTCCAAATCTAAAAAGTTGAGTATTCTTCTTCCTTTACAGTGAAATGGTAAGTGGCCTATATTTATATAACACTTTCAAGTCAGGAGACTTGACCAAAATCCTTTATACTACATTCAGTCATTCACCACACCCATGCACACTTACGGCACACTGATGATATAAAATCACTATGGTAGACAGTAACTTTATTGTGGTAGGATGAGACTGCAAAATGGTTATGGAAACACCACATACGTTATGGTAACCAGATGTCCCCGATTTCCGGGGACAGTCTCTGTTTTGGTCCACCTGCCCCCTGCTAAAGCTGTCGTTGAAATATCCCCAATTTGACCATTTTATTAATGTGGGGGAAAATGTTGCACGTATTGTGCATTATGGGAGAAACAGTATGTGAACATGTTGCAAACAACTGTCACACTAGCTGGTTGTGGTGCTGTTTATGTAAAGATGAGTAACAAAGCACACCACTTTTAAAACAGTAGAAGAAGAAATTTGCTCTCACAATCGGTCACAACTAATGAGCAGGTGTTCTGTGTTATGGTAAGTGTTATGATTGATATATTTTATTTGAAGGCCTAATCCTTGTGATGGGGGGTGGGGGCGTTTCATCTACCAATGCCGCTTTGGAAAACCCAGTCCATGCAGTGCCCACAGGTGCTCGACCAAACTGGGATAAGTTCCATAAACACAACTTTAAATCACTCATAACAGTTCAGGACATCTCCCGCACAGGCCGTCTTCTGCAGGCAGCAGCTGTACTTGGTACTTAGATCCTTTCTATAGTAGCAGATGAATGGGCCTGAGAATGGTTTAGCAGGCCAAGGTGGCTCCTCACATCAGGAAAGAGAGAAGGTCAACCAAAGGAGAAAAATCTAATGTTTTTTTTTCTCATCTGTTACAGGGTAGTCTGTATTGCAATGATACACAACGATCAACTTCTGCTTTGATTGTAAGCAGACAGAAAGGGTGTCTCTGGAGGACGTGGTATTGGCTGAAAAGTTTGTCTCTCCTTTCAGAGGGTGTCCAAAAGAGGCCAAACATAGCCATGCTGTGATTTTAAAGAGCCAGTACATCAGCAGGTGGACTCGCTTGCATCATAGACATTTGGTACACCACGTCTGATCCACAACACGAGTAAAAGCAACTTGGATAAAATGTAATAGAATGATTGAAAACTCCTTGTAAGTTGCTAATCTGGTATGGTGGTTCTCCAGGGATCAAGGGTTTGCCTGGAGCTGTTTTAGAACTGATTGGTACACTTTAGTTTATATTTTCAGATAGTTAGTTATTATGAGTTGTTTTGCTGATTTATGGTTGTGATTTATGAGCATAAGCTTCCAGGCTTAGGTGTGCTTTTCCTTTACTCATTTTGGATATATGAAAGTTCTTCATTAGAAAATTGGAGTCAGTAACAGGAAAATGGAATGAGACAAGATCTGCATGATCTGAGAATCATGGGGTAAAAGATAATCACTTGTTCAGTGTTCACTTATTATGTTGTTTTTGCTTATAATATAATAATAATATTAATAATAATAATAATAATAAGATTAGCTCATTAGTGGGAGAAATTAATCTGCTTCTTTAAGATGCAATAGCCCCTGATGCGTTCAGTTGACAGCAATACACATATATCATCCTTTACCTGCAGGCTTGACCGCTTCTTGTTTTTTATCGATCTTAATGCTGAAAAACCTAATTCTCACAGGTATGTAAATGTTACAGAATGAGCATTTGTTGCTCTTTATTGAAGAGATGGAGGAACTATGTCTTCACAGACTGCCACTGGCAAACATTGGATAAATGTTTAGATTTACTTTGCTGTTTTTTGTTTCACTGTCACTTTCCCCTTAGGGGGCAGCAGAGCAAAAATTGGAAAGCCCTTGTAACCCCTCTTAAACCCTCCACTGCTACCCCCACCCCTTTACCCCAACCCAGATACGCAGTTCTAGTTTTTCTAATAATAACACTATTGATTTATTAATTATATCAAGCTTAGGAAATACTAACAGCATGGCGAGGCACATTCCTGGCTTTACACTTATTGTTTTGTTGTTTAAACAACAATAAACCATAATAATAATTATGTAAAGGTAAAGGAAACCGCTACTCTCGCTATATCCTAATTTAATCTTGATGAGATGTATTTCTTTTTAATCTACGAGCTGGATATGTCCCCAGATTTGATTTCAGAGATCTGGTCACTTTAACATACGTCCAGTGGAGGGGATAGGGACAGTTAACAGGTTGACTGTCAATTTAACAGATTCTCTAGCTATTTGTTACATTCCCTTCCCTAAACATGCTCTTGTTTCTGTTGCTGCCTTATAAAATCCAAATAAACACCTAACTATAAAGTCTGATACTGAAACATTTTAAAGTAGAGAAAAGTTTACTTGTTTTCCTGTATTGGTCCAAAAAAAAAAACATCCCTGTAAAGTAATATATAGCAAACAAAAATATTCAATGTAAAAACAAGTCAAAGTACTATGTGTAGTGACTAAGCTGAGCTAATAATTTATATGTAGTGTTGAGTTGTTAATATTCACTCTATGGTGGTGGAGGACTACAGAAACAAAATGGAGTACCCAAACCAAAGATTGATAAAATATTATAGCAAGAAAGGTCAAACTGCTTATTGAGGATGTACACAATAATCCCTTCAATGTTTACTGCCTATTGTGTATTGTCTGTATGATCTCTGAATTTGTGTTGGAGACAGATTTAGCTTTTTTTTCTCTTTTTTGTATTTTTTCTGTATTTCGGCAGCCATCTGTTCAGTGAGCAGCATTAGAGTGACTGACTCATGGAAACAAAGAAGAAACAAGAAAACTGGTTTCTAGGAGTAATGAACAATCTCAGAGCAAATTATCGTAACTTTTAAATAAGCAATAATTTGATTTCCCGTGGGGTATTAAGGAATTAATTCTCAACTTAAATCAGATCAATTTTGCCATAACCCTGAGAAAGTAACAAGTCTACTGCACTGATAATGGAATAGGTTGTGATAATGGAATAGGTTACAACTGCAACATGAAAAGGTAGCACTGTCATGACACATTCCACCTTTCAATGGCATGGCTCCCTAAAAATTATTTTTTAAGTTTCTGTTTGGCTAAAAATTCTGTAAATGCATGTTTACAAAACGTTAAACCTACAAGGATTTTCTTCACTATTTTGAATTTGAAAAACTTTAGCTAAAAATGAGAGAAAAAAAAACAACAACAAAAAAAAACCAAACACATAAAGATACTACAAGGCTGAGTTCCCTCCAGGGAATTTGTATTTCTCAGAGATAGAAGTTGAGTTTCCAATATTCCCACTATTTACCAGCTAGATTTGTATGTATGTTTGTTTATTTATTTTTAGATATCTTTTGTAAAACTTTTACAAAGGCTTTGTGTCCTTTCCTCCTAATTGATGCTCTTTCTGCATAACAGCAAGTTCATGTTTTCATGCTTCCATGGCCTTACAAAAATGCTGCCTAGAGGCCCAGAGACCTTCACCTGCAGCCTAATTACACCATCAGTTTTGCCCTTCTGAGAAAACATGCTTCTTGAAAAACTGTCAAATGTGAAAGTCATTGCTTGGCCTGAAAGAAATCATCCATTCATATAATTTTGTTACTTCATTCCCCTAAGGGAAATTGCTTTTAAAATGGCCATTTATGTTGCTTGATTACTTGATTTGTTTGTTACAAAGGTTTGCATGCAAAGCAGCTCGTTACTTGTTTCCAAGATTGAGCTAACTTGTACATGTATTCCATGTTTCTCTTTCCATAATACAATGGAGTTCCATGCTCCCATATTGCACAGAACAGATGTGCATGCAGTGGGCATTGATGGTTTCTGGTCTCCAGCTATAGTCTAGCTTAGATTTACAGTATGAAACTTTCAAAATGCGCAAAAACTACAAGTTAATTTTGTATTGTATTATTTGTTGTTGTTGTCGTCTTCTGCATCCCTTATGGTTTCAATTCTCCTCATAAAAAGAAGGTTCCAAGGTAGTTTGTCTGCAAGCACAGCTCTCTTCGCTGTAACAGTCCACCATAATTTGGTAATTTTTATGTTGTTTCCAAGAAATACAGTTGTGGTGTGGAAACTGAAGGAGTACCACCCTTTACAATTGGCTCCATCTTTGAAAGTATCCCCTAATTAACAGTTTAGTGTGGCAGCTGGAGTGCAGGCCCATAACAAAGCTTCATAACCCACCACATCAGCTTGTTATTCTCCCTGTGTTACAGAGAAAAAAAAATACTTTGATGGACAGTAAGAACAATTGTATTTTTGGGTTGGGATACTTTACCAGTAGATTATTGTTGGGTGCTGGAGTTTTTGCCTTCCCAGGAGGTGTTGTCCACCAGGGGGAGCCAGGAGGAAGCTTCTGGAAGAGG
>JAUZNJ010034701.1:0-12584 GCA_034780135.1 Jordanella pulchra | reverse complement strand
TTTATTATCTTTATACCAATATCTTACTCTATCTGTATACATACAGCAGTATTATTTATTTTTATGGCTTATCATTTTATAAATCAGTCACTCATGTGTTCTTTTTTTCAGTAACACTCCAAGTGATAGGATGTATATGGGTTTTATGTGTTTTCCAATTTAAAACAATAGGTATTATTAGAACTTATTGCTTCTTTAGTTGAAATGTTTCTTATCTTGATGTTATGTAAGAATTATAATTTTCTTTTTGATTATGTCATGATTAGAAGGCTCTAACTTTCTGATGGTTTTATGGTACTGCAAGCACATGGCACAGGCAGTTGTAACTCACATCTAGACATAGTAAGTCACATCTCAGAATGTATGCTTCCAGGAATGGGAAAGCTGTAGTAAACAGTGACCACTCATACATTATTTTGCAAAAAGCATTTTTGCATCCAAATTATCGTAATCAAATGTTCCAATACTTTTTATGGCCACTTGTTTGTAAAATCAAGCACCTAGGCATGCAGACTTTTGTTACAAACATTTTTGAAAAATTGGATTGCACTCGGGAGCTCAGGGAATTCCAGTGTGGCACTGTGATAGAGGCCACCTGTGCATCAAATCCAGGCATGACATTTCTTCACCCCTAAATGTTTCAGTCAACTTTCAGTTGTATCATAAGAAAATGGAAGTGTTTTGGGAATAACAGCAAGTCAGCCAGTCAATCATTACACACCTCCAAAAATCATGTGGCCTTAAGATTAGCTCAAGAGCATCATGGAATGGGTTTCCGTGGTCAAGGAACTGCGTCCAAGCTCTACATCACTAAGTACAATGCAAAGCGTCAGACGTACTGGTGTAAAGCACTTTGCCACTGGACTCCAGAGCAGTGGAGACGAATCAGGCTTCTCCACCTGAAAATCTGATAGACAAGTTTGGGTTTGTAAGTTGCCTTTAGAACAGTACTTGTCTTCCTGCATTGTGCCAAGTGTAAAGTTTGGTGAAGGTAGGATTATGCTATGGGGTTGTTTTGCAGGAGCTGGGCTTGGCCCTTCATTTCAAATGAAAGTAACTCTGGATGCTTCAGTATACCAAGACATTTTGGACAATTCCATACTCCCATCTTTGTGGAAACTGTTTGGAGCTGGTCTCTTCCAAAATGACTGTGAACCACAGCACAAAGCAAGGTTCATTAAGACATGGATGGCAGAATCTGGTGTGGATGAACTCAGCTGGCCTCCACAGAGCTTGACCTGACAGGGCACCTTTAAGATGAGTAAGAGCAGAGGCTTTTAAGTTAAAAGTACAGCTAAACTACTCCTTAAAGTACATTTTCTTATAAAACCTACTGAAGTAAATATAATGAAGTAAATGTAGCTATTTACTACCCATCTCTGAAAACTAGACATCAGAGCACTAAGAGTTTATTTACTTTTCTTCTTGCAAAAGGTACTTTCAATTTATCCTTATCATAAGAAATATTCCATTGTCTAAAATTTGGTTCCAAAAGCAGTCAAATTTATTACATTGCAATAGGCAGTAGAAAAAGTGAAGACATTTTACCCCTTTATTTCCCTTACTTTGTGCCACATCTGCAGAGAAAATGCATGTTTAGGTCAGCGTGTAACTTCTAATTTCCAGAATTTGTAAAAACACTTAACTCTCAACAAAATAAACTGATAAGCCCTGGTTTAAGCACCATGATACTAAATAGAGGCAGTAAGTAAGTTTGACTGAGAGTCAAAAAAACTCTGACCTTTTATTTTGCTGACAAACTGTACCTACAATTAATTTGATGCATTTTTGCTGTTAAGTCTTGTTTGTGGCTCTGAGAGAAACAGCTGTTAGGAGCAGTGTTTTCAGCAGCCATTTCAGTCTATAGTTTTATCTACTTGCAAAAAGTAAAAACAAAAAACTGATATAAACTCAAAGCTTCTAATGAACTCACTTAAATTTTCACTTTTATGATACATGATTAGCCTTATGCATGTCTGGCCTCTTCATTGTCTAATGTTATGATTAGGCATCTCATATCTTTGCAGTCCTCTCTTGAGATTGCAGATTTTGAACCTCAGCATTTAGTGATCCTGACCTTTTCAGTCCATGAATAAAATGAAGCCGTTTAATCGCTCTGAATTCATTTCCATCTGTCTGAGAATGATGTGCAAATGTTGATGAAATAAAAACATGCAAGAACATGTCAGCATCGTAATTTAGTGACTCATGAGTCCACTCAACTCATGAATAAAGAGTTCTGACTGTTCAGATTTTTATACTCTGATCTCTTCTGTGAGCATTTCTACTTTTGCATTGGCATCTGCTTATCAGGTGTAAGCTCAATATCACCCAGGATCACTCAGAGGAAATGCTCATGACAAAGTTAATTCGGAAGGATTTACAGGAGACAGAAGAGATCTACACTTCTCTGTTAACATTACTTTTTTGTAATGTACAAAAATGATCTATTTTAGGGCCTTTCCAATCTGTGTGTACTCCAACATATAAACCCTGTATTATGTAACTTACACCTTTTCTACAATCTTAGTTCCAGATTCCTATGTATTATTTATTGTACAGTGTTTCTGTTTCAGCATTTTTATTTTTAGTTAGTATTATTTGTGTTTAGTGTATGGGCCTTTAGTTTTTACATTTGTAAGTGTAAACCAGGTCAATGGCTTAATAGTTACAGCAACTCTAAAGTAAGGTGAGAGTATATAATGGGTCCTCACAAAGATGACAAAACTTTTGTGAAACATTTAAACTCTATCTTTACTGCCAGAACACTTAATTCCAAATGCATTAGCCTGACCCAAACCTGACCCTTACCATTATCAGTATAATCCTAACCCTAAACCTACATGACAGTCAATTGGAACCTTAGATATAAACTCTGTTTCTAAACTTAACACAGCACTGGACCAAATAAGGAGCAGTTGATCCTCTCAGTGTAGAATATTTTGGAAAAACAGGCCTTTCATTATAACAAATGTTAAAGAACTCCCTCAGCTCCTTAAATGCTCACAAGCAGACAATTATAAACAGAGTAACACAGAGGATTTGGAGCATGGATCTTTTTCACTCTTTCAGACTGGAGGTGGATTGCTGCCTAGCAACCTTTCCAGCCAAAGGATGTGCTTGTTTTCCACTACTGAGTTTGTCTCATATTGCTTACTGATAAATTGCTTCTTAATATACATTTTAATAAAATCAGAATCTGAAAACAAAAACAGTTAGCGAAAAATAATAAAAATAAAAAAGAGTTGATTCCAAAATCACCAATGAAAATTCAGCTGTAGGAGGCAGAATAAGTATCTGCCTTGACTAACATACTCTGAAGTAAGTAGCCTCCCTTTATCAAAGCTAAAATAATTCATAAACGTGTTCAGTTTTGTCTACAAGTTCAAATATTTAATTTGAAAACAAAAGGCAAACTCAGTAAAAGAAAACAAGCGCACCTTTTCTGAAGTTGTTGTTCTGTTGGCTGGAAAGGTTACTATCTGACTCAAGTCTGAGAGAGAACAGAAAAAAGCCACAAGCAGAGCAGTCTGGTTTCTGAGTGTATATCTGACTTGAACAGAGACTGGTTTAAGAACAAGGAGGCATTAGATCTGAGAACAGAAACAAAGAGTTGAATGCAAGTAGACGAAATCCTGCTTTCAAACTAAGATCTGTTTTTGGCATAAAAAATCCTACATAGAGTAGTATTTAAGCCTGTCTCGAGGAAAAATCTTTTGTTGCTAATCAATAGAGTTTGCATCAGGGAAAACTCAGCTACATTTTAACCCTTTAGTTGTCTCTATGTGATGTGATTGATTTAAGTTTGTAAAGTAAAATCAGCACTGGATAGTTAAACGTTTCAGACATTAGGCTCTCTCATCAATCCATTCATTTAAGGAACGGTCAGAAAATATCAAAGTTGTTTTTAGAAAGCTCCAGTGTTGCATTCTTTGAACATGGTTATGCTCTACACTGCTTAAGGAAGTTTGTGGGTAGGTCATAAACTACCAAATAAACTAGCTTTATTAATCTATATTTTCATTAATAACAAAAAAAATACATTGCAATGAGTGACCCTCTTCATAGTTGACATAAAGGCAAAATGTGCTGGAGGAGGTAATACGAAAAGACCCGGATGAATCACTTGCAAGTATTTTTTGAGCTTACTGTTACAGCAGGCTCCTCTACACTGAATATCTGATTAAAGAACAGGATAGAAAGCAATAACCCACTTTTTAAAAGAAGATCCAATCCAGCAAAAATCTCTGCAGCCTGAAGTCAGGGTGGAAGTTGGGTTTTAGCTGTATGTATTTATGGCACAACAGCAGTAGAGGTGCTTTGCAAGCAAGATGAATGATCACAAGATTTGTGAAATCCACTTCATAAGAAGACAATAGATGCTCTAGCCTCCATACAGAAATGTTTCAGACGAAATGCTGTGACATGTGTGACGTCAGAGACAGAATCAAAGCAAACCCAGCTGTGCTGATTTTATCTGGAATAGCTCTATTTCTTTTTGAAAAACAAGGAAAAGGAGGCAAATTGTGTATTTGTGGATAGGAAGGATGTTTTGTGTATTCTTACTGACTGAATTTGGTAAAAATTTGATTTATCAGTTTACTCCGTTAGCTGTGAAATAAATTAAGAACGTAATAACCTATCAGCTATTACTTCTGCTGCAAATGGCTAAAAGCTTAACATGAACGGTAGGTCTAACTTGGTGATTTACCCAATCAACTGATATAATTTTACTGAATGCCCATCCCATTTGTGAATACGTTTCAAAGGAGGCTTTCCATATGGGTACTGTGTGAAATTCAAATTAAACTACACCTATCAATCTGGCTTATGCCAGGTTAGGAATACAGCACATTACTAAAGGAACATCATACCCAAAGGGAAAAATGGCGGTGGCCTTATCATTCTGTTGGGTTATATTTCCTTTAGATTAGGGATGTCAAATTCAAGTCCTTGAGGGACGGTATCCTTCAATTTCTTGATATCTCTCTGGTCCAACCCACCTAAATGAAATGGCTTGATTACCCCCATAGACGAAGGCAAGTTCTCCAAAGTTTGAATCAGTGTTATTTGGTTCTGGTCTGTTGAATCTATGGTTGGTATGGTATGGTTGGGAGGGCTGGCAAGATTTGAAGCCCCCGTTCAAAGCTAAACCATTCCCCGCAAACTCAAATGTGCATGTAACAGCAGACCTGGGTAAATCAAAGGGGAGCCGACTCATTGATTTCTTTCAAAACATTTTGGATTTCAACTTAACTACCTCATGTCTCATTCACCTGTAAATAAATTATAATATTATTTTAGCTTTTAAAGTAGCATGCTAAGTTTAGCATTCCTAACCTTATGGGTTTTAGCATTTTACTTTTAACAATACTTGCTTCACGAGTTTTGTAAAGAGGTGTTATGAATAATTCTGGCAACGGCCGAACCTGATAGGCGTGAGGTGGACGAGGGACAGATATTAAGGCATCTGATTGTTTTTTATTCTTTAAAGTCTAGCGGCTCTCACAAACGTCTTTTTTTTTTCATACCTTTTTCTGAATACATAAGGTATTTACTACTCAGGTTGGAAGGACTGTTTCACTCTGTGTAAAAAAGTGTTTCATAACAGGATTATTAGGCCAACAGGACACTGCCCCTCAATTACTGGATTCTGACATCTCTGCTTTAGATAGTTTTTGATAAAATCTATCCTTGACCTGGATCTTCAACATAGGAAAAATAAGAGTTTTGAATTGGCTCCACAGACTTCAATTCTAAATAGGAAAGAACATCTGTGAAGGCATTTGAAGAGAGCTATATTCAGCAGATTATTGTATAATTTGATATATTTGGATAACAGAGTTGGTAAATATTACCAGGACAAGTCCTTAGATGCTTTTAGACACATAGTAAAGAAAACTGAATATTAAAATTTATCAAAGTTTTTTTTGTTTTGTTTTTACTAAATATTAATGTAAGAAGTGCACAGTTAGCAAACCAGGTTAATGCAGCTCTTTTATTATTTATTTCCCCTCTGTCAGACTTGTTTGTTTTTGAGTTAAATTGCAGAGAATTAAGTGAAACGAACTGATCAGAAAGTGTTGCATGATTTATCATGGCTGCATTTTGTAATATGACAAGAACCCGGTATTTTAATTGGTTTTTGTGAGTTTTATTTATTCACTGTATGAATTGGGACATAATTAAAACTGCTAGTGAGAAATAGCTTGCTTGATCTTAATAATCCACTTTGCTTTAACCCTTTCTTGTTTTGCCACAAGAGACAAATGACTTTTAACTCAGAGTAGACTTTATGCAAATTCTTGCCCTCAATCTTGATGAGGCTATCTGAATTATTTCCAAACACATGGTGACAGTAAATGGGGCAATCCTGCAGGCCCAGCTCTGCATTGCAGAGACAAATAAAAAGATTACGGCCCATGTTTTAATGTAAGATGCTGTTTGTGGTTGTCGAAAAAATTGGGTAATACACTGTGAACTGCTCAGATAACTACTATCTTATTAGTTTCCTGTCAGATCTGATAACATTCACAATTAGAAACTTCTGTATTTTCTGTACCTCGTCACAGAATAGACTTTTCCATAAATTCATTGCAAAATAAACAAAGTTCACATCTTTCGACATACTAAATGTCAGCACCCCCTCCCACTAATGGGTCTCTGGAGTGGTAGTGTCTCTGAATGGAGCAAAGTGTGTATTAAAGTCCTCACAGCAGACAGTAGATTTCCACCAGGCTGAAGGAGAGTTGTATGTCGCCTACCTATATGCCATTTTTAGCCTGCGGTAGCTCTGGCCCACGCTTTACCACCTTGGGCAGCCGCTGGCTGGGGTCCCGTCTCATGGGCCATTGCTTGGTAGGGCTCCCGTGGGACTGGATTGCAGGCCAGGGTTAAGATCTGTTGAGGCGGGGCAGGGTGGGGTGTGGCACAGCAAAGCATTGCGTGGTGTGGCAGCAGCAGGAGCTCTGCTGAGAGGAAGTCCTGTGTGTTTGAAGTTGGGACCTCAGAAAAGCCTGTTTACTCTGGAGCGGGAGGAGGGAGCTAGCCAGCGGCACAAGAATGCCTGTGTCATGACGAGAGCAGCAGAGAGGAGGAATGTGCTCCACAATCCTACTTCTGTCAGAGCCGGGCCACAGCTGAGGGGGCAGCCATCTCTTCATATTTATTCTAGCTCCTGCTTCACTCAATCACTGGCCTTGTTTACAGCCCCAAGCATCCCTGCAAAAATGAACAAGCGGGCTGTGCTGTAATTTATGGCTTGAGATTTCCCAGAGTTTTATATTGGATTTTCACTTAGCGAGTCTAAAATTTAAAAGTGTGATTTTTTTTTTTAATACCTGCTTTTTATTTAGATGCAATCCAAATGTGCTTTCTTCACACGCCAGACATTTAAACTGAACACTCTGATGGAGCATCACACTTTCTTATCTTCTTCATCATGGTTTCCTGAGGTATTTTTATTCATACATTTGACTAAGCAAAACTCTTTCATTGTGACTGAGTTTGTAACTTCTTAAGAGCTTTTCAAGTTCAGAGAATTAACACATACATCAGATTTAGCAAGTGTTACTTTTATTCACCAAACAATCAATCAGTTGTTAAACAGGAAAGTGTAAGTAGGTGGAGAAGGGGTATGATAATAAGTTTTACTTCTCCATTCTCCTTTTAGACAATTTACACAAATTAAACACTAAAGATCAATGTCAGATTTCTGGTTATATATACTGACATGTCTTTTTAGTTGAAATTTTGATTTCTTTCTACTTATGTTTAAATAATTTTAATTTATTTGGAACTGAAAATGTACTTTCATTTAATGTTAATTTGGCTAAATGAGAAAGTTTTTTTAACAGATGAGGGAACTGTAACTCCATATGAGACTGGTTTCTTGGTTTTTGTGAGTGATAAGTATAAAGCAACATAAACCTAAAGTTAGTACCTAAAGTTATGATTTCTTGTTAATAAAGGAAAAGGAGCCCCCTTTGCTTTTGATTCATATATTTAGTCAGAAGCTCAACACAAACGTCCACTATCCAAGGTCTGCAATATGGTTGACTGTTTAACATTGAAGATCATTCGGATTCATGTTTTAAAATGAAAAACAAAATAGGTCATGGCTTGCAGGCACATACCTTTATCACCATGCAAATATTGAGATTATAAACTCATAAAAGCAGTTGTTTTGTTACAGTACGTTAGTAAATCAGTCAAGATATAGGGACATCTATATAAAAGTGAATACACTTTTGTATATATTTCATGATATATTTTAATTTTACTACACTAAAGATATGATTCTATACATTTTATAGTTGTTCATTCTCAGCTTGTATGCAGTTTATTTTTCTTGTCTCCTCAAATTAACTCAACACAGCCATTAATATCTAAAATGAGTAGCCAACAGCCCATAGAAAAAAGGCCAAATAATAGCCAATTAGTTATCTTCCTGCTCTATTGTCATGTTTCCTTTTAGTGAGTTTAGGCGTGAAAGGGGAACTGGTGTGTTAAATTTTTGCCCCCTTTCTCATACAGTGAACGTTAAACATCACACCTCATGGTAAAGAATGGAATCAAAAAGAAAGAAATTGTTGCTCTACATAAAGAGAGCTTAGACCCGAGTTATTTAGCTAAATTGCTCATGAGGCCACAATTACTGAAAGCTAAAGCCTTAGAGGTCTGGCTATCCATTATTTAAGCTAATTATGTACAAAAGGGTATTATTATAATTACCTGTTAGCTTTTAAATGTGTTAATTTCACTGCATTTAATCCTGAATACAACAAAAAGAACCAAAATGTATGTTTGAAACAAATTACATTTCATATATTTTCCTTGTATTAAAAGTATTACTATTCACATCTTGTTTTGAGGCGGAGCGAAATGTAAATGTGGTCTAACTAATATCAGTGCCATAATTGTTGAACCTGGAATCAGTAGTGTAAAAAAATATATTTAAAAAAAATTTAATGAAGACATTGTAATCTAAAACCAAATACAAGCATTTCTGCAACTATTCTTGCCTCAGAGAGGCTAGACAGCGGGCTTACAAAAAAAATTACAAAGGGGAAATTGTTTTAACTCTTTATGTCAAACTGTAAAGCAAACACTAGAGAATATTTGTACATTTTTGTATGCATGTTTTCTAGCATTATAAGCGTATTCTCTGGTAATGTGATAACGATAAAAGTGACAATAAAAAACATTCTTTATTATTTCTTTAAAATTATTCTTAGATAAATGTTTAGCTGTAACTGCATAATACAGCAATCATAGCCCCACAATAACAACCAATACTCTTGAAAATTTTTATAAATTTAAAATCTTCTTAAGGACACCATTTATATAAAGTAGTGGGATTTAAATCCCTTAACATCCCATAGTAACTGCATTTAACCATATTCTTTGAATTTGCAAATGCCCTATGGAAGAACATTAGGAGTCGGATCTCCACCCAAAAAGTCCAGTATATTCCAGAAGAGAGAAAAACCTGGAAAGAAGGTTAACAGCGGTTCACTTCAGGAAGGACAAAAAAAATCACATCTAGTGTCCAAAGAGAGAAACAACAACAGAAACCCCACAACCCAAAAACAAAAAGAAACCCAGGAACATTACAATTGTGTTGCTAAAAACCACACCTGTCATGTTTGGGTTTTTGAGCTGTCTAACCCACATGCAGAACACCAAAACAGAAGAGCGTTTTTCAAGTTAAGATGTTTATTGGAATGATGAGACTGGTTAGCGAGACCAAAGCCAGGTCCGGGGGGAAACAAACCAGCAGGAACTGTCACTGGGAGAGAAAGCAGACTGGTGAGTTCATGGCACGTGGGAAAACTCAGTGACAGATCGATACCGGTTGTTCTTACTGTTGTAAGGAGTTGAAATGTCATCAGAGAGGGGTTCTGATGTCCAGGGTCCTAGTATCCAGTGTGGGTCCAGAGGCAACGAAGGAGTGCGGTGGGAAACGGACAGGTCAGCTCAGGTTGAACGGTTTCTCCAGGAACGGTTGTGCTGCCAGTAGAAGGGCTCTGAGGATCCAGGTGAACAACGAGGGAAGGGTCTGAAAGTTCAATCCAGACTTTTCGAGAGAACCTGAAGGCAACGAGGAGAAAAACACAAGGAGATTAGTTTCTGTAAATGCAAATGCAAATAGGATGATTGATTACTAATTTCATTTATGAGTCAAATAATGCAGCCACATTCTTAAAATGAAAAAGCATTTCTGGAAATGCTTTTTCATTTTCAAATTTTACATTTCAAAATGAATTTTGGTATGTATTTGCTGTGGTACATTTTGAAAAATAAATCTCAAATGTTTTTCATCTAAAAAAAGGCATTTTTAAAAAGCATTTCTGAAAATGCTTTTTCATTTGAAATAAGGTAACAATTTGCTTCCATACATTATTAATGGTTATATTGAGGTTTCAATCTTTTTACACCTATTCTCCTGCAGTGTTACACAGGGAATCAATTTAAAAGATCCTGAAGGAAATCCAAATGAGTTCCCCAACAAGTGGTGATATGGAATCATTTTTCTGAGTGATAGGTCTCCCATAGTGTAAGGACAATTTTCACTGAATATACATAACATAACTCTTAGCAATAAAGCAGATAACAATAAACCAGTGTGACGCATATCAGAAGGGTGAATCACTTATAGTTAATTTCATCTTAAAACTCCCCCATGGTTAAAACTGAACAAAACCAGCAGCACTCCTTAATGACAGAATCTCTCCAGGCTCTGAGCTCCAAACAAAACACTCATCTACACACATCAACACAATTCTTTTAAGTTGCAGCCAGGATTTTCTCCACAGGTTTTAAACCTGTGTATTCAGCAGCTCTCTTTTTGCATATCCAACCAGATGGCTAGTGCTCAAAAGAAAGGATATTAGCAATTTTAGATATTGTGATAGGTAGTTTAATTTTTTGATACCTTGACCACCTAATCGCAGAGTTTTATGCTCTCTTGAGGACTCCAGAGGAGACAAGATAAAGGCTTTCTTATACATAAAGCCAGTCTAGTTGGTCTCACAGAGATACTGTGCTGTCAGAGTGCAAGGCTAAGAAATATTTTAGGGAAAGTTAAATAATGGTCGCCTAGTCTATCAAAAATGGAAACTTTATCAATATCTTGGTCTCACTAGATTGCAAAGAGGGAAAACAGATTGGCTCAAGTTCTGTCATAGCAAATAGATCAGTCCATTTTCATTTGGATTCAAGGCAGAAGCTTGCTTTGAAGTCTATGATTAAACCTCAAGGGATGATCTGTGAACTGTAAAAATGCCTGGAACAATAGCTATAAACTGTTTCCTTTTTTCTCTTCTTGGCAGTACGTCACACTGGCCTTTTTATATGTGGACCTGAGTTATATTTGAATGCCCCCCGTGTAACATAGAAGTCAGGCTTTATTATTCTCCCAAAAGTCAAGTTTTATGTCCAAATGGCAGGGTTATTCTGTGCCATAAGTTCTAGAGTCATTTGTATTTAGTCACAAACTCAAGGCTTCAATGCAGCCAGTGTAAAAAGTACAGGAAGCTGATGCAACAGATAGCTAAAGGACCGAATTTACAGTCATCTTTAGTATCTATTTAGTAACTCAGTTCACTAAGTGAAACACATTGTAAGGTTTATTAATGCACAAACTACCTTTAAGCCTTTGTCTCTGTAATTATGCTAATTTCCCACTTGTAGCTTTATTAAAAAAACACATTAAAGATTGTAAAATGTTTTCAGAAAAATACAACATTTTTAAACCGGTTTTAGCATCACATCAGGATTTTAGCTTCAGAGATTTTTTGCCGACATCCAACTGAGAAGAGATCCTGGGAGAGACCTTTCCTGGAGAAACTATGTATTCCTTTAGGTGTGGAAACCTTGGGATCCCTAACAATAAGCTGGACATGTTGCCATGCAGAGTACCCTGTGGTTTTCCCACTAGACTGTACCTGCACCAGGGCTTTACAATATTTTACAGATGAATTATTAATAATGCAAAGAATGAAGGAGATCTGTTCCACTTTGGTGTGCTATGGTCCAGGCTGTGAAGTGATAATATACCTGGGCTTTGCTGGGTCAAACCAAATGCTCTACCCCTAAACATTACAAAAGTTGAACAATGTTTGATTTTGTTTCATTTTATGTGTGTGAATTCTTTGACTTGCTTGTATTTTCTATTTGAAGCACCTTTTAAAATCTTGCTTGAACTCAGCAAACTCCAGGGAGAATCATTGGTGGATAAGTTTACTAAAATATGAAACTAATGGAGGCAACAATGGTAAAATGCGGTGTAAATTTATTTCTTGTATCCCTAGAAATGAAATAAAACACCCCAAAAACACATTCTACATAGGTTGGATGATCTTCTTTCTGTAGGATTATACAGCAGAAAAGTGTTTAATTATTGCCACTAAATCCATTTAGCTGTTTACAGCGGCATGGTTGTAAAACGTAACTTTTTATTTGGCTGTTAGGTTTAGGTTACTCATTAAAAGAAAAGAGTAGGAGTTTCCCGTTTAGGTAGCAATGTATGACAATCATCTTGGCCTCTATAAGTTTTGATGTTACAGTATATATATATATAT
>JAUZNJ010034700.1:0-12584 GCA_034780135.1 Jordanella pulchra | reverse complement strand
AGATCTCGCAATACTTTTGCGAGATCTCGCAAAAGATTTTTTTTCCCTCCATGTCCCTTTAGGGGCTCCGTAATAATCTAGCCTTGACACAAGCAATAATTTATTCTTCTATGAAAACTCTGATCGCTAAACATAAAAATATAATGTATTCTCATTCTGCCAAAATATGTTTCAAATTAGAAAGCATTTCAAATGTGTAGTATTAGCCCCAATACTACACAATCCTGAGTTTACCTAAACACTCTTAGGGATTACATATAACCACTGGAACTTTAAATGGGATACACTGTTTACAAGATTTTTTTATTCGAGGAACTTTTGCTATGTCTGATCAAGATAAAGAAAAGATTGACAAGATAACATTTACGATAGAGATTCCTTTAGATTTTTTGTCAAGGTTGTAAAAATCTAAAGAATTTTATCTTATTTTTGGTTGGTTTATTTTTGGTTCGGGAATTTATTTCCTTTGATATGATTAAATATTTGTTCATCTGGAATCTGTGTGTATTTTTAAAAGAAACCTCCCAAAAATAAAACACTATAGAAAAATTATTACCGTTATCGATTGGTTAATAATACTAAGCACAAGTAAATCTAAAACACTTTAAACACACTGTGCCAAATAAAGAGGGAACTTGCTGCAAATGTGTTGATCCGTTGTATGTAAAACCTTTTGCTCTTTATCTTCTCTATAGATTACTCTGGATTGCAAGGACCGCTTGATTCTCTAATTCTAACGGTTGTGAGTAATTGGTCAATAACAGCCTGAGGTTCCAGACTAAGCCATTAGGGTTCTAGAAAGTCTATGTTTCACACACACTGACATAAATCCGTAGGTCTGGGAGTAAAGGAACAGAAGAGAGTAACAGGAAATAGCCTTTGTTTATAAACTGGAACAAAAAGAATCTAATCTCAATGTAGAACTCGGTTCCCGATTATTGGGATGATTTGAGAGCAGCAGAAGAAAAAATGTCAAGGGGGCATGACATGTAAAGAGAAAATAAAGGAGTGAGAGCGTGGAAAATCATTCTTCAACAGCAACTTAGGTCAGACATGCATCTAAACAACACAGTCCAGCAGTGACATTGCTGCATGCGCTCAGCAGCCAAAACCGGCGACTGGGGGGGTATGTCATTATATCTTTTGTCTCATACAACCATTAACGTCACGCAGATTGGACACTGATTAATAAACTACCACACAAAATCACACAGATGCACACTAACCACTGTGATTTCAATATCTAATGCTTTTTGGGAAGAGACGCAAGTCAAATTTAAGTTTAATATACTTATACCGTTATTTAGAGTGTATTTATTTTGCTATAAATATTCAATATTCTGTTTCTCATGTATGTCTGGTTCATCAATAGATAATGGCGGATGCGCTTTGAGCATTTTGCTTGTCTTGTAAATGGTTATTATATTTTTGAAGAAAATTCATACAAATAGTGTATGGGGGATTTTAAAGAGCAATATGGGAGAGTGCAAATCTATTCTTTTATGGATTTTTTTTTTCTATTTTTGTATTCTTCTTGAATTTTATTAATTTGATTTTCATTTCTTCCAGTTTAGATTCGGTTCAGGAAAACCTTGAGCTGAAAAGTGTAAAATTAATTTTGAATTTACAGAATTTTTCTTCAGTGTGACTTTATGTCCCATGCTTGGATTAGGAAGATATCCATGTGAGCTTATAGGAAATTTAATGGATGCCTAGAAATGGTGGAAGGCTAATGGCTAATAACCACTTTCAGCTGACTTGAACAACATAATGTGTATATTAATGGGATAGAATACTATATTACAGAAATAAAATGTTTATACTTGTGCAGAACTAGCTGGTATTACGCTCAAACAGTTATTATTGCTGCTGGTTGAATCAATCCACCTTATATGCTCATCAGTTGGCTCCAAAAGCTCCACAAGTGTGTAGAAATCTTTTGATTTTTAGAAATCCACAACTCTATAAAATATTTACTTTTATACTAAGTAAGCCTTTATTAATACCATACGGAAAACCTGATAACACAAAAAAATCTAAACTGTCCCTTTAATCAAAACAGAATCTTATTATTAAGGATGGTAAACTTGTTTAACCATGACGAGCCATTATTTATACCAAATTTAGTTCAGGATTGAGAAACAAGGAAATGACTTTGCCAGGTTGTTCCTGGGATGTTTTAGCACTTTTATTGTTGATTGGTGGTGTTTGTAACTTACAAGCAGATATCAAATTTTCTAGGGGTGCACCAATGGATTGGTCAGCAGATTTATTAGCCTTAACTTTCCTTAGTTTCTTAACTTTTGGAGATCGGTGATCGGCCGATATTTAGATGTGAAACCGATCTTTTCCACAGATCTTATGTAACTCTGCAAAGGTCGGAAAAATCGATGTTCTAGACTTTGATTTATATTTGAGGGCAGTAATTTCAGAAGTTTTTATTGTTTCATGGGTACTAATTAATGTAAGATAAGATTGAAGCATTTAAGATTTTTTGTGATGTTTTAAGTGACATTGTTGGTTATTTAAATATAATCTGTATCGTCCGAAATCTGAATCGACATATCAAGCTTTTTAAAGACTGGGAATCGATGATCGGCAAGAAACCTGCAATCCTGGTACCCCTAAAATTGTCCTTCCAATAATGACAGTTGATTTTTATATTTGTTGTTTTCTTTCCAACCCTAACCCTAATTTTGATCTGTATTCGGCCGGTCTTCATAAGGTTGGCAAATATACCTGAAAAAATCATTAAAGGCCTACAAATATGTTTGCAAAAGTATTGGAGGTAACTGCTGTTCTTTTTTTAGGCTGTAGGTGGCTCACTGAAAAAAAGAACCCATGTTGTGTTCAACCCAGGGTTGCTGATTGACACACAGGAAGAATCCCGCCTGTGAATGCCTGTGTGGGGGTAGATGTGTGTGTAGGGGCTGGACGTAAGGATCCGTAGTAATATAATGCACGTCCCTGACCTGAATACACACCGAGCTGTTTTCACCTGTCACATTCGACCACATCAGCTCCGTTACTCTTCTTCTCTCTTCCTGGCTCTCAGATTCTCCACGGCCGATATCCACTCCCACACTTTTTCTTACACAATATTGTTGCCATGGTGATGGATGGCTCAGAGGAGACTGGGGTCTGAGTCAAAAATGCTTTGTATTGTCATCATTTAGGTCTAAAAATAACAGTTATTGCAATACCGGCATTTATTGTCATCCCAAAGACGAAGTGATTTACCTTTGATTATGAAGCAGTGTCATCAATATAAGTTTGACAACAAGAATGAATTAAAATATGTGTAATCAGTCTGTTTCAATAAGTGATTATTTCACTAATGGACTTGAAAGTGTTGATGTGTGAAAATTTGTGTGGCTCGTATGTGCAGGTATTTTACCTACAGCAGGCCGAGGTCACTCGGGAGCGGGTGTACGCTATGCACCAGTCCAGCATCGACGGCGTGGAGGACATGTCAGCTCTGGCTGAGTTGCATGAGGCTGCAATCATGCACAACCTTTACCAGCGTTACCAGAAGGATAGCATTTATGTAAGTACACAGCTACAGCCACATGAATCCTCCTGTTTGTTTGTATGTATATATGTAAGTATTTTCTTCTACCTCTCACTGACACCCTTTACTGCACAAAAAAAAAAAACTATAATAAGGAAAAGGTTCCTTGGAGAGAATGTTCTATGCCTAACATTTCAACAAATCAAAAGCCTGCTCAACAAATTATGGAGGTGTTATTATTGTCAAAACAGATTTTAGTTACCATAAAGTTAGATGTAATATATTGATTTCATTTTTGTACCGGCAAAAAGTAGTACATTGTGTTAATCTCAAGCAAGATGGTAGTTTTAAATTGAATTAGGAGATAAACCAAAGGTCTGGTGTATGTTGGTATTGATCCGTATTTACTTGGAAAATCCAGTTGTAGCACTTGGCAACTTAAGTCATCTAGTTAGTTAATAGAGTGTCCCTGTGTCTAATTTTAATTCTGTATAAATCTGTTTAGGGTTTCACCAAGTTTAATCTGTATCCATTGAATATTTACCTTACATTTTACTAATTTTCTTTATTAACAATGTTTTTTGTTTGGTTTGATAGTTGGGATGCCCATAAATCCTTTTTCCATTGATTTGTTTGATAGAAGTTAAAATAGTTATCAGAAGGATTTTAGAAAATATTTTGAAACCCTACTTTTATATATTTATAGACCAATATTGGAAGCATCCTGGCTGCTGTCAACCCATATAAACAGATTGCAGGTCTGTACGACTTGGAGAGGGTGGACTTGTACTCCAAGCACCATCTAGGCGAGCTCCCTCCACACATCTTCGCTGTGGCCAATGAATGTTACCGCTGCATCTGGAAACGCCACGACAGTCAGTGTGTCCTCATAAGGTGGGTTCATGGTTCAAGTTATCTTTGGTTGTTTTAGTTTTAAGTATTCATACCCCATAACATCTTCACTGTTGTCACACCACGACTAAAAACCTATTTTCTTTTGTTATTTTTTGGGTTCGATCAACAGAAAGTAGTGTATCACTGTAAAGTGGGAGGAAAATACATGTTTCAGTTTCATACAAATAAAAATGTCATGGCATGCATATGTATTGAACCCCACTGTTAGTCCGATTGTCCCCCAAGAAATCTAGTCCAATTTATTTCCTTTATAAGACACTTAAATTGGTAAATACATTGTGTGTTAACCTGTGTATACTTATATGTTTAGTAAACAAACATCCAGACTAAGGAACACAGAAAACAGGTCAGGGAGAAAGCTGTGAAACAGAAATACAAAGATACATCATGTCTCCAAAGGAGTTCCTTCAGCCTTCCAAATTATTATATTCAATTTTTCTTGTAACTAATGCAAGGTGGCTAAAATCCAGTACATGGGCATGTTGATGTGTTAGTCCAGGGACCTCAGTGAATTCCAGGGTGATACACTGGTAAGGGGCCACGTGTGCAAAAGGCCCAGTTATGAGGAGGTTCTCACTACTAAGCACTCCACAATTAGCTGTTGGTGCTGTTTTAAAAAAGAGAACGACAACAGCTCAGCTAAATGTGGTACGCCGTCTAAAAATGTTTCGGACCAATGAAATGTATACCCTGTGTACAACATAGTCCATAAAGACAGAGATGAGTGAGTTTTGTGAAAGCTGTTCGGGAAGATAGATCAAGATAAATAGAGATCAGTTTAGGAAGACAGCATCAGACTTGAACGACCAAATCCGTCAGGGGAGAATTCAGTCCAGACAAACATTCCTCCTCGGCTCTACGTTTCTCATACCTTATCCAAAACAGTTTGGTTATCCTGAGCTATTTTTATATGGATGCTGTTATATGTTTAGACTGATGGAGGATATAGGGACTACTTTTGATCATTTTGCTTCATTCTATCTCTATTCTCCATTCTGCAGTATTTGTTAATTCCACCCATAACGTTATGTTCTCACTGCTTTTCTCTAGTCATAGTAGCTTCATCTGGCCTGTTTCTGTTTGACTCTGACTCCCTGCTGGAAAGACATCAGCTGGGCTGCTACCATCATTCCCTTTGTTTATAGATGTTGGAGTTGGGCCTGTTTTTCAGTGTTCAGCTAGATTTGCTCTCTTTAATCCTTTGACATAAAGATTAGCTTGGAGTTTTTCTGCTTTAACTACTTCTTTCCTAAACAGAACCACCTGTGCAGCTAGTTAACAGTTACCATTTCTATTCTGCTTATTTTGTATATCTGCTTCTCTCTCCATTAACCCCCAGTTGGTCTTGGCAGAAGCCTGCTTAAACCGAGCCTAGTTCTACTGGAGGTTTCTTCCCATTAAGAGGGAGTTTTTCCTCTCTACCGTAGCTGCATTATTGAAGCGTTAATGACAAAATACAGTCAAATATTGTCATTGCAAGTTCATCCAGGAGAATCATGTTCAGCAAGCCAATGACTTTATCAAATCAACTGGTTTGCCTTGATAGAAACTTTCAATCAGTCTAATTCTTTGATCTGATAGAACTGTCTCTGTAAAGTGCCTTGAGATGATATGTATTGTAAATTGGCGCTATACAAATACATTGAAATGAACTTTATTCATTTGAAACTTATTAGAGGTTCATTTACCAGCCAGAAAACATACTCAAACTATACAAACACAGACAAAATTAAATGGTTTAAATTAAAGTATGTTTACTAGACTTTACCAATGAAATCATTAGACCAATGTAGACTTAAGATTTTGTGTCAAGGCTTGGATGTTTATCCAAGCTCAGCCAGATTGGATGGACGACACAGTTGTTGTCCATCCAATCTGGCTGAGCTTGGCTACAAAGCCTAACTGGTGTAACTGCGGTAAAAGGTGGTTCTAAGTTAAAGACCAAAATGCTTTGTTGCATCTTTCATTAAAAATACCTTAGATGCATTCAGAAGGCTTGTAGCTAATTGGTCTGATCTGATTGCATTGTTCAATATCTAATCATGCTTTCAATTACACTCAGCCTCTGTTTGATCCTCATGGAGAGGGACTGGAAGCTAATGAAATATCTCTGAAGCAATCGAGCCGTGCTATCAATTAGTTGGACCAGATCAGTCTGAGATACTGGAATGTCAGAGAATGCCATTGGCTTTATAATTGGATTTTAGGTTTTGTTTGTGTTTGTTCTCCAGTGGTGAATCAGGGGCGGGGAAGACGGAAAGCACTAAACTGCTCCTGCAGTTTCTGTCGGTGATGAGCCAGAATTCAGTCGGGACTCCTCAGTCAGAGAGAACTACACATGTGGAGCAAGCAATTGTTCAGAGCAGGTATGCAGTTTGAAACGTAAACATTTACATATTAATCTGTCGATAATGTACTACATGTGTTAAAGCAGAAAACACTTGTTTATACACAGTTTCTTGAAGTAGGAAGCATTTATACAATCAGGGCTGGACGAGTTAGGATTAAGGTTAGCTCTCGAAGGAAGGATTAATCCAAAGGTATTAAATTAGTTTTATGTATTAAGTCCACAGACCTTAGGTTTAGGTTTACTCCAAAACTTCAGGTGGGATTTTTTTGTGTATTTGATGGAACTTTATTGGCAAACATTCAGATATTCAAGTGAACCAAAAAAAATCTTTAATTATCTCTACAAACAGCAACCAGTGTAAAAAGAAACCTTAGAAAATAAGTTAAAACTTTGAATTGCCTTAAGTTTTGAAAATAGGACTTTAATGGATAGATATTAAAAAATGTAGCTAATATTAGCTAAATATGGATTGTAAAAAGGGCCATGCCCTGACCCTGAGGTTAGGGTTAGGGTTAGGGTTAATCTGGTGCAAACAGGCTCAGCATGGCTTTCATTCATGATCAATCTTTACGTGGCCACAAGTAATTGGAATAAAATAATGATTGGACTAAAAATGTGTCAAATATTTATCTTAGTTAGAATATTTGCAGAATTAATTATGTCTATATGAATGGTACATTCAGATATTTTTTTTAATCTAACTACATTTTTATATTATCTTTTTTTTGTGCGCGTAATCGTAACTAGTGTGTCAGCAAAAATATCTAGCTATAGTGTTCTGTAGTTATATCTAAGTCTGTTTGACCGATAGCTTAATGTTGGTTTGTAAATAAAATCTAAATCTGAACAGCTGAAAAATACAGAACAACAGTGAAAGGTCAGGACTCTACATTTAGAATCCAGGGATAAATCTGAAATTATTTTTGCAAAACCTCAGTAAATTGAAGTTATATTGCAATGAACAGAGGAGCCAATATTTCCCCTATAATAACATCAGAGAAAAGTGAAATAAAGTGCATTTTAAAGAAACTCCTGCAAGAAGTAGCCCTATTTGCTCTTTAACTATGGGTTCAACAGGACATTTCCTTTTTGGTTGTGACTTTTTATGACACATTTGGACCTTTTATAGAAAATTCTGGACATGTAAGATGGCCTTTTTTCTTTCTCAATGGGAGGAATCCGATTAGTTTACAGCTGTATATTTTCTTTTTGCACAGTAATAAAAAAATACTTTTAAAAATCTATAATTAAGTTAAACAACACGGTTAACGGATTAAAAATGAACTAGGGAGAAGTTTTTTTTATAAGTCTTCATCTTATAAAGTCAAGTTAATATTAAATCAGAGATAAGGTAACTCAGGTCTCAAAGCCCACAAATTTAAGACTCAGTTTCTTAGAACCACTGAGAAGAAATTGTAGATGTTTCTGAAGTTATGATGCATTTATGGATAATTGAAAAAGGTAGTCATAAAAAAAAAACAAAAAAAACAAAACAAAAAAAAACGGTACCAATACATTTCAAAGCTACATGATTCCCAAACTGTGAATCTCTTTGATCTTTTCAGTCCCATCATGGAAGCTTTTGGAAATGCAAAGACTGTTTATAACAACAACTCCAGCCGTTTTGGGAAGTTCATCCAGCTTCACTTTTCGGAGTGCGGCAACATCCAAGGAGGCTGTGTCATCGACTGTATCCTTATGTGGTGGAGCCAAAACCTTTACATAGACTACTAACAATGTGATCCAGTCCTGGTTGTTTCTTTGACTCTACTTTTCAGATTTACTGGAAAAGGTAAACATACATCAAACCTATTCAGTCATGTTTGTCTTTTTTATCAATTAAAAAAAAAAACAGCTCAGCTCCTAAAAATCCTCAAAATGGCAACAGCTGCTTGGGAATACTTTCCTTTTCTTTTTTATGTGTAGAACCGTGTGGTGCGACAAAACCCTGGAGAGAGAAACTACCACATCTTCTACGCCCTGCTGGCAGGAGCCAGTAAAGAGGATAAAAGTAAATCCTGAATCTTGACAAGTGTTTCGTGTCTTTATTTTCTGTTCACTTTACTCACACGTCAAACATCAAAAACATCAAAATCCTATTTACCCAACTCATTCATTCCCAGTGAAAATACTGAGAACATTATTGAACAAATAGCATCATGATGCTGAATGAGCAGACTGGAAAGGGCAGTGCTGTTTTTAACTTCTCCACATTGTCAAAGTTGTGGAGAAGTGAAAAGAAGGGAAATCTTATACAAGTTCTTATCTTCAGGTAATGTTTAGTTCAGCCTCCATCCTGTGTTGCTCCAAACCTACTCAAGCTCAAGTGGCAGAACTTTCAAAGGAAAACCTTACGTTGTGCGCTCCTTATTTCTATCCCTGCTGTGGGAGATCTGCAATAAAAAAAGAAAAAAACTGCTGGAAAAATAGGCAAAGGAAATTACAAAACATTTATGGGACACTGAAGGCTTGTTGAAGAAAAATCTCTGCTTAGATGAAACCAAATGTAACTTTTTGTGATCGGTGCAAAGCTATATATGCTAAGAACAGCTAGCACCACAGAATACCCTGAACACGGCATCCCACAGTAAAACATGGTGATGGTTGGATCATTCTGTGGGGAGGCAGAGATATGGAAAATTCTAAGATTTAATGATAAAATTTGGAGGGAAAATCTGTCAGAGGATACAGAGAAGATGCAATATGTGACTTGGTGAATATGTGACCTTTGAAAGTTGTCTTTTAGATAAAATCTCATTAAGAATCAGTAAGGATTTAGGTTGTTTTACAAAATGTTACCAGGTTTTACAGATAGAGATACTTTTGCAACTACTGAAATATACAGTTTTGTTGTGAATCAGGTTTAGATTTTGTCTTGAAACATTTATAGAGAACATAATGTCAACAAACTAAAAAGAAATTAAGTGAATTAGATGATTTTGAATCGTAAAAGTTAGTATATTTAATCAGAGAAGCAGATTTCTGTGTTCCCTCATCCTGCTTACTGTATGAGTGATGTTTCAGCGTTTACATTACAGCTATGACTAAGTAGTATAAACTGAGACGAGAATCTTATTTTGTATATCATTCTGAAAATATGATCTACAGCCCTGAAAGTGTCTCTTCCAACAGGCCTCTACTTCCTGGAGGAGCCTGCTGAATCGTTCCACTACCTCAGCCAATCAGGGTGTCTGAAGGATAAGAGCCTAAATGATAAAGAACTTTACAACAGTGTTATGGTCAGTGTTGGTTTTTCTGTTTAGTTCTAATGCTGTTCAATATTTGTCCACAAGCACTTGGAGGGTAAGAAATATTGTGAACTATCGTTGTTGTAGTTGTGAAAGTAATTAAAAGTGTGCTAAACCTTTTAATCTATAGTTTATGCTAATTTGTATTCAAAAATATCAGATTATTATTAAAGATTGCTGACATTTTTTATTGAAAGATTTGCCTGGCTGTTACCTTGTCTTTTGTGCAGGAGGCGCTGAAGGTTTTGGGGTTTACAGAGGAAGAGATCAGAGATATGTTCAAACTGCTGTCGGGGGTTTTGCAGCTTGGAAACATGGAGTTCATGCTTGCAGGAGGAGCTCAGATCACCACCAAGCAAGGTTGTTAATTGTTTATTCAAAATGAAATGGAAAGAATATGTTAAGCAATTGTAGAAATGGGATTTTCTGTTTTGTTTCCAGTGGTTAGTAATGCCAGTGAGCTGTTGGGTCTGGATGCCTTCCAGCTTTCTGAAGTCTTGACTCAGCGATCCATAATTCTCAGAGGAGAAGAAATCTGTTCCCCTCTAACTATTGAACAGGTCAGCACACACACACATATTATATATTTACATTTTCTCTCTCAACTTTTGGTTGACATTCACACACCTGTCCTTACCCTCCTTCTCCCCACTACAGGCTATTGATTCCAGGGACTCTGTTGCCATGGCGTTATATTCCCAGTGTTTTTCCTGGATCATCCTTAAGATTAATCAGAAGATCAAAGGAAAAGAAAATTTTAAATCCATTGGCATCCTTGATATCTTTGGCTTTGAAAATTTTGAGGTCTGAACTCAAGTTTTCGGTTTGTTGTTGCTTATTTTTCTTTGAAGACCACTCTTTTCATTCTGCTTTCGCTCATACTTTGCAAGCTTCAAAATGAGGTCAAAACCCATATAATTTAGAAGCTTTCTGATTATAAAATAATAGGTTAATGTGCTGCAATGTGAACCTGATAAAATGCTTTATATTGAAGGACCTTTCTCACTAAAAGTGCAGGATGTAAATAATAGAGAAAGAATAAAGGGTTTCTAGAGAGACACTTATATCCTTAGGCCTTTACTTTTGGACTTACTTTTATTTATTAGCTGCATTTGAGTTCAGTCGTTCTCAGTCCAATGTGTAGTTTGTTTTAAGTGGATGTGGGGAGGCTAAAAAATAGGTGTACCAGGGGAGACATAAATGGCACTTTAAGGTTCTAGCTGCAATAAACTAACTCTCCCCACATTTAAACTTTACAGATGTTTTTGCTCTAGAAGGGAAAGAGAAGATTGTTAGAATTGAAGGAAAGATGAGAGTCTCTGTCAGATGGTTAATAACATAAAACATGGAGCCACACCTGTAGTAGAATAATTTAGAGCGGGGCGACCAAAATGTAGCATGCACCAAGGGAGGTGATGTCTTTGGTTATTTTTTTTGTAAGGAGATTTTTTAACACTGAATTTATATAGTCCTATAAGGCCAAGAAAATTTCATAATTATTTTTCATTACCCATGTGTCATTTTAGTTTTACATCAAGAAAGGCCACAGTCATACATGAATTTTTTAAACTTGATAAATTGATTTTTTTCAATGCTTAGAGCTCATGTTGATTTGCAGGTGAATCGTTTTGAGCAGTTTAACATCAACTACGCCAATGAGAAGCTTCAAGCGTACTTTAACAAGCACATTTTCTCCCTGGAGCAGCTGGACTACAACAGGTGATGATGAAGAACCTGCTGTGTGTTGCTAAAACAAAACTCAGAACCTGTTTGACCACTATGTGATGGTTCTGACTTGTTCATTTAGGGAAGGTGTACAGTGGGATGCCATTGACTGGATGGACAATGCAGAGTGCCTCGACCTCATAGAGAAGGTATAACATGTTGCTGTCAGTATAAACCGTTGTTGCTGGAAAGGATTTCTGGGAGCTCATCATAGGCTCATGTTTATTATTTTACATAGATGTTGTCACCAATAGTTTTTTTCTCAATGTCAGAAACTTGGCCTGCTGGCACTGGTGAATGAGGAGAGCAGATTCCCCAAAGGAACAGATTTCACTCTGCTGGAGAAGTTGCACAGCAGACACTCAGTGAGTTTTTTCCATGCAGCACATTGATGTATCTTCACATATTTAACTGCTCTGATTCATTTGTGTTTAAAATGATCCTTTTTGTGTTGTGCAGACAAACCCTTACTACGTGAAGCCCAGAGTTGCAGATCATCAGTTTGGGATCAAACATTATGCTGGAGAGGTGATCTATGGAACAGCTTCTAGTGTCATCAAAATTTTGATTTGACAATTTTTTTTTTTTACCTTTAAAAGCGTGTCTGTTTTGAGCAGGTGCTTTATGATGTGAGAGGGATCTTGGAGAAGAACAGAGACACGTTTAGGGACGACATCCTGAACATGCTCAAAGACAGCAGGTAGTGAATTTAAATGCACAAATCATAACAAATGCCCAGTGGGAGGAATGTAATCGTTTCTTCAGAGAGGAAAGTCATACGCAGCATATTATTCGGTTTTGCAAGCCAAGCAAACGTTTGGTTGTGTACATATAT
>JAUZNJ010034699.1:0-37357 GCA_034780135.1 Jordanella pulchra | reverse complement strand
GTATATATATATATATGTATATATGTGTGTGTGGGTGTGTGTGTGTTTGTTTGTTTGTTTAGATACAAATTGATAGTATTAGCTGAAAGCTATAGAATCCTATTGAAAACTCTGAGGCAGTTATGAAGCAGTGAACTCTCTGGCTTTCTCATCCCTCTGCTTGCTCTAGATGATGTTTTTGTGGCTTTATAAAAATTTTGTATAATAGATTCAGGACAAAAAATATGACAGCTTGAAATGAAAAAAAAAACAAGTCTGGAATGAAAGACGAGGAGCCTCCAAGCTTGAGGTTTTCCCCATTATTCCAAACTTGCCAGTGGAAATAATGAAGTAAGTGAAAAAAGAATCTCTACACTGTTTACATAAATCTAACAGCAACATCGAGAAGCATCTTTGCTACATGCCATTCAGAAAACGCAGCGTTTGTTCGGTTCGCCTCTGAGCTCCATCAGATTTTCTTATTTTAATATGTTTTCATATGATAGGAACATAGATGCTGCTGAGTTTTAGGGTAGCTGTTTTACACCAGCATGCATTCAGATCACATCAGCCACAGGTATGTGTAATCCTGGGCTCCATCTGAAGGGGCCATCATGTGACGCCATCTTCCTGTTTGTAAAATGTGAAACTTTATGTAGGCAGCAAGGTCTTTGATCTCTATCTTTTTTTTTCTTTTTCTGGACTTCAACGAGCAAATCTGCACGCGCTGCATGCAAGCCTAGCTTTATTATACCAGAGGGCAGAATATAAACACTCCCTCAGCCTACAGCTAGTACTACGGCTGTATGTTTCCATGTGTGTGGACTATTTACTCTATCATGCTACTTGTTTGGACTGGCATCCTGCAACTACAGTGCAAATTTGTGTGTTTTGTTTGTTTCCCTGGATTTTCCATCATGCCCACTCCTCTGTCCCTGGTTGTCTCTCTACAGTACATCCGCTGATTGTTCGTTAGTAATGCAGATGTGTAATATAGGCTGTTTGTAGTGGCACCCACGCCAGCGGAAGCTCCTGGGCTAGAGGAAATGCCGGGCTCCATTTATGCACTAACCCCCCCTGGGATTAAGCGTATCACACCCTAAATGCAGGCCTTTTCTCCTGGGGATTATCCAAAAGCAGAGGGGGGAGGGGTGCCTCCTCTAGCTCCCACTGGGGCCCTGTCACCCAAATTCAACACACTGTCACTGCTGTGGCCCCTGGCCCCCTCGCCAGGATGCAGGGCATGAGCGCAGACATTGTGCCCCTAGAGACAGAGCTAAAGTGATTACCTTGTGTTATTAAAGGACCATAGAAAATTCCCTTTTGACACGGGGCTTCAACTTGATCCAACTGGAAGCTGGACACGGTGGAAATACTCAAAATTGTTGTGCATAAAGTATGTTCAGACATTCTGGGGATGACACTGGAACATATTCAAGAATAATCTGAGCAGGATTGGCATATTTATTGGTCAAAGTCTTCAAACTCCCTACAGACTGGACACAGAAGGGGTTGAATAGAGCTGTAGCTATCAGATATTGTAATAATCAATTAATCTTTCAATCTTTCCCCTAATTAATCTAAAATGAGATCATTTTAGTAAATTAACATTTCTCAATAAAAAGAATTACTTGCAGATTAAAAAAGAATTGTGATAGTCAAAAACCTCTATCCATCTCTTTGTAGATGTATGATATATATAGATAGGCTAGATAGATAGATATAGATAGGCTATAGATTAACCACTGAAAGATGCACCATTTACAAAATGCTTCACACATTTAATTTTGAAAATGTTGACTTTGAAAACTACAGCTCTGTTTTCTTTCGCTTTTCCTAGGCTCAATAAAACCAAGAACACCAACAGACTAAAACAAACCTCTACCTGCTGTATATTTGGCTGTGAGATGATTTATTTCTAAATTTGTACCAAGAAATAAGAGCGTTTTTTATAAAGGATCTTAAGAGATAATAACAAACTGATATGTCATTATTCTATCATTATGTGACTAAATGAGGTGAAGCAGGGAGGCCTGAAGTGGAAATGCTGATAATAACTATAGGGACGTGAATGTCGTCATATATAAAGCCTTCCCCCCTCCCCCCCGCCCAAAATAGTGTCCCCTTTCTGTTTCAACTCTTCCTCTCCTCTTTTCATTGTTTCTCCTCATAGTCTTCTGCCACAGCCCCACTAAGGCAGCCATATATACTCCTGCTGGCATTACAATACTAGTGTGTCAGCTTGAATAGAACTGGGCGCTGCTGGAAATCGTCCCACCTCTCAATATGTGAGCTGTCTCTTTTGGGAAATCTAAATCGTCGCTTGCAGTCTCACTCTCCTTGCTGTTTTTTCCTGTTGGTTTCTCATAGTGCAGCAGAAACGTCTCAGCTCCATGTTGCTTCCCTGTGTGAAGATGCACAGAATGTCTATACGGGTCCATAGAGGTGAAAGTGGGGCCCCACCTAACGCATATTTTAAAATGTTTCTGCTTTCCTTTCTCTGTAAAATCCAGGGAGCCAATATTTGCAGAGCTTTAAATCATTGCCTGCTGAATAGCACTGTTGTTGTGGATGGAAGTACTTGGCATTTTCACAGCCACTTGCTTGCCCCTTCTAGGAGTGCCATTTACATTGCCTATAAGAAAAAAACACTAAAAACCTAATGTTCATTTTAAAATAAAGCACTGTTCACCAAGCCTTCTTGCTAATAGTGTTTAATTAGTCCTTTTTGTGCCTAAAAATCATTTTCGAACAGGGAACATGCAGAAGGTATAAACATTGTTAATGTTACCCTCTTCTTGCAGTACTTACACAAGCTCCCATTAACTTACCAGTTTCTGAGGGGTTAACTTCAGAAAACTGTCCATATTGTATTTAAAGCTCCACTTGTTTCTTAATGCCAGAGGTGGGTAGTAACTAGTTACATGTACTCAGTTACATTTACTTGAGTGACATTGTGAAAAAAAGTGTACTTTTAGGAGCAGTTTTACTGTGCTGTAATTTACTTTTACTTGAGTAATATTCTTGTAAAGTATCGTTTCTCCTACTTCAGTAAAATCTCAGACTATTCAGTCCTCTGTGAGTAATTAAACTATTCCAAGATCGGGTAAACATAAAGTGAACAGTAGATATTATCAATGAATACAGTCCTCAATTTAAGGATTGGTTTTCTAAGTTTTATGTGGAAAAAAATATATTTGGTAGAAGTATTTCTTCTGTATGAATTTGTTTTCTTTTTTTATCTACTTATTTGTATTTTTTATGCATTTGAGTCTTTAAAATACCAAAACTTGCTCACAAGGGCTGTCTGTCTGCATCATTTGTAAACATTAAATCAAATGTTCGTATCCAACAAAACTGTTCCTTGCGTAGCCTTATTACCAAATACTGTTTTACTTTCACTTGAGTAATTTCTTGGACAAAAGCTTTTTACTTTTACTTGAGTGAAAACATGTTGAAGTAGAGCTGCTCTTAAGTACAATTTTTGGGTTCCCTACCCACCTCTGCTTTTCGCTTTTGGTATCCAATATTTTTTGTGCCTTTTCACAGCTGCTCTTGGCCTTTTCCTCTTTGGTTTCACACAACGCTTGGTAGTTGCTTAGCTCCATTATCTCTGTTCTTTGTTTACTCTTTGGTTGCATACTCAATATTGAAACCTGACGTATTAACGCTAGAGTATCAGTCTGGAAAACAGTGGATAAAGCCAATTTCAAAAGGCGGGACCAGGCCGGGGCTGCAGATTGATCCGGAAAGTTTAGAGAGTCTGAAGAGTCTGGGCATGTTCAGAGTAACAACCTGTGTACTGAAAGTCCCAATCTTTAAAAATCCTCACAGAACCCTTTTTTATCGCTTCTGGTCAGGGTTGTTGGTAAGATAAATGGATAGATCTAAATATGAAGCAGTCCTGAAAAAAAACCAACAAATAAAAAATTAAGTCTCCAAAGAGTCGAGATTTAGTCTGAGATTAAATATCTAAAACATTAACAACCTTAAACTTACTAATGAAATGTGTAAGAGATTACAAGAGAGTGAATACATTTGTAAGGCATTTTATAACTAATAAAAACAGGAATTTTCTTCTACCTAATCATCTATAATAGTTTAATAAGCATTTATCCATCAGTTACAATAGTTTTTATGATTAATTTTGTAATAAATACCTTTAGCTTTACTTATAGGAGTTTTGTTTTGCAGTATATTTGGAACTAACTGATAATATTTGGCTTTATGCTCTCAGTGCATTACTCTATTTTAAATTGGTGTTTTTTCAGAAAATGTATAATGAGTCCAGCCTACGGATTTGTCATGTATGGTATTAATCATCGGTTTGTTATTTACAGGGCTGTAAACCCATAGTGTTATACAGCTGTACAACCTTCTCCTCTGGTTAAAAGTCCTCATGGGCAGACATTCCCAATTAGCCACACATTCTGGAAATGTCAGTGAAGTTTCACGGGGCTCGTCTTTGCTCAGAATTGGTTCAGCCAGACCTCTGCACTCAGCTTCAAGGGGTCTTTCTGTAGGGCTCTGGTTTGAGCCCTCTGGCTTCCTTTGCCACCGCGAAAAAAGGTGATGTGTTTCTTGGAGCAGAAATCGGTCCATCACTCTAGTCCAGATGACTTGCACTCTGTGCCAATGCCAGCCCAGAAAACCATGGTTTGCAGAAACACTTAACTGAGCAAATATTGTTTTTTCTAGTAATAAGTGGGCAAAGCACAGTTTGTCCAAGTGTCTGGACATGCTTGGATGAGGGTGCGGCTGCAGGTGGTGCTTCCATCTGGTGATGGATGAAGGAGACCATGGACAAACTGCTTTCCCTTATGGAATCCAAAAAGGTTTAAGAAAAGACATCTAGTAGACGGTGAACATTTAAAGTGCAGGTTAAATGCATACAAACCGTATTGTGCAAAATTAGAATCCTAATTATAAATATGGACTTCCTTTGGGAAAGTAACATCTACATCAATAACAAGCATGTTTGAAGGAATCAAGGGAAGGCTTAAAAGCTTTAGATATGTCTATACCAACTATCAAACATGGTGGGTTTTTAGAACCAGTGTTACTGATGATTCACACGGAGGATGGGGAAAAGGAGAAAAATATTTGTTCTAATTTAACATCACTTTATTAACTGTCAGGCATGGTGGCACCCTCTTGCTATGGGATGGAAAAAATAATGAAAAAAAATTAACTGCTTTTAAACTTCGTAAAGTGCAACCAACTGTCAAGCACAGTGTTGGCAGCAGTATGCTGTGGAGATATTTCATCACCAGTGGGACATTGCAAAATCTGTTTGGAATAACTTAGTTTTAGCTTGAATTCAGCCCCGCTTAGTTTGCTTTGATCTGACTATCGTTCCTTTGGCCAGAAAGTTTGGTTTATTTAGGGAGGTATGAATGAACTCCCATCTGGACCAAAAAAAGTGCTTCATTCAAAACCCACTTGTCGGCTCGATTGAAGTGAACTCTGGCACAGAGATGTTAATTGAACTGTAACTGCGTAAAAATACAAATTAAGTTATTCATATGTTAAAAATACTTTGCTGTACATCTGTGGAATTTCAGACATCAGTGCAATCACGTCAAATTTTCACACATTGCCCCTGTCTCTGTGGTCATCTGTCTTGTTTTTCTTTCGTGCTGAGCCTATTGTTTAAAGATACTTATCTGGAAAACTTGCCAAAAGACAGCATAGCAATAACACTGCTGAAATCTGATGTTTTCCTTTTTGCGTACAAGGAATTAGCTTTGTCTTGTTGACCAACTGTCTTTCTATGGTGGTTCTTGGTGCAGCGCCACCACAGGCGAGGAGGTACACAGGAGGGTCAAAAGAAAATAGTAACAGTTTTGCAGTTATGGTCCCCAATCGATTCAGGTCTACTAGACTATCAGGTGTCACTTTCCTGCTCCCTTTAGGCCAATGACCTCAAGTAGACTTTGCTGTAGTCACACATTGCAGATACATTCAAATTAGGACAAAATAGAGATCCATCAGCAGGAACTGTGCTTTGTTTAAAAGGAGAGTCTGATCCATGCTGAAACAGAAGCGACAGCTAACTAATCCCAGAAATCTCTAGTGGCACACATCCCAGACCCTGTTTTATCACGCCATTGTGTCTGCTCGATCAGGAACCGTCGGATGCAAACAGAACCAAATAAACGCCAACTTCTTCAATGCAGGATTTGCTGGATGTGCGTGGGAACAAAAACCTAACTTCTCTGTGGTTTATATTCCTTGCTTTGTCCCTGAATAACTGGGAGAAAACATACAGTCCCTCCATACCTGCACTCATCCAAGAAAATTTGATTTATATACTGATTCATTTAATCATCTTATTTAAGGGGCAGGCCACTGATAAATAAAGAAGCATCACCCAAAACCTCTTTTGACAGGGATTTAAAAGACATTTGCTGAGGTCAGTGTATGATTTTGCGGAAAATAGAGTTATTGGCTGAGGGGATTTCTCAGAAAATATCCCCTCCAGTGGTTAGCAACCCACAAAACCCTCTTTTGGCAAGAGGACTTTGCTGAATGGGCAGAAAACAGAAGAAGATGATCAGCAAACAGGAGGAAAACTAAGCTCTTTTTTTATTAAATGCTGATTCTGTATCACAAATGAAGTGAAAAGTGTATTAGAAATGGGGAGAAATGAAAAACATCAGGCTGGCTGAGTCTCTTGTTTCATTTGGCGAGCCGAAGCTCAGCACCACTGTAGGCCGGTCATTACCCAGGAATCCAGAGCCGGGAAAACAGAAAAGCTGGCCTCTACGTCTTATTTGTCCTCAACTCTCTCATTATTTCCCCCAATTTTCTCTCACCTCCTGTATCCCTTTCTGTCCCTTTTATGCCCTTTCATCCCCACACTCTATCCTTGGTATTTCAGGAGTCATAAACCTCTGTAGCACCCAGCACTGTCATTCTCAGCCTGTTTGGGGTTTAGATAAATAACTTTGCATACTGAAGTACGGGTCAAGTTCATCAGCACCACTTTTACGGCACCAGAACATTTTGGGTAGGCGGCTGGTTTGGTAACATAAAGAGCAATCTGACAAAACCCAAACAGCAGTGGGAAGGAAGGGATTCGTCCATTGGTTTGCTCCCTGTATTAGCATCATTTCTCATGAAACTCTGTCGCTTGCGGCTGGAGTGAGGAGCCTCAGAGGGAAACCACGTCGGTCTGCGGCTGCTGGATTTTTACTGTTCAGTAAACAGAACGGGGGAAATGATGGTTGACGCCACACATGTAGAGAATTCAATGTTTGAATTAAAAAAAATCTAAGCAAAGAGGTTCCCAAAGCAGGTTGCCAGCTTCAGTTTGAGGTGTGTGGAGCTGCTAGAGACAGAGAAAGAGGAGAGGAAGAATGGGGCAATACTAATGTAATAATTATGCTAGAACTTGTAGGACCTAATCCAAGATTAAATCCAGCGTAACCAATTGCCTTCAAAAGTCACATGGTTAGAAAAGTGAATCCATCCAGTTTTTAATGTTTAATTAGATATCCAATGGTTCAGCAAAGAATTTAGTAAAAGAACATAAGTGAACAAACAGCAGCAAGAAAACCAGGGGACACAGTGAACACGTTTAGGATATAAAATATTTAAAGCTTTAAACTTCTATCCAACATCAAAACCTGGAGAGAGTATAAAACAACCAAAAAACTACCAATAAATGGATGTTAGCTGTGTCATATATGCAGAGATATGAAAGCATTAATCAGAGAAGCAGCCAAAAGACGCAGAGTAACTCTGGAGGAGCTGCAGAGATCCACAGTTTAGGTAGGGACTAGCTGTTGACTGGATTATTGGTCATGCAAATCACTCTGAATGCACCATCCCCATCATCGTACATGGTAGTGGTAGCATCATGCTGTGGGGATGCTGCTCTTAACATGCACAGTTAAGCTGGTTAGAGATGATAGGAGGATGGATGAAGGTAAACACCAGCCTATCCTAGAAGTAAACATATGCGATCTACCAAACTTATAGGTAGAGGTTTACCCTAAAGCAGGACAATAACGCTAAACATGTAACTAGGGCTGCAGTGGAACAGTTAATTCAAACCATATCGATGCTTTGGAAATTGCCTTAATCTAAAGAGTGCAGAAAGTCTACAATTCAGAGACTCTGTGCAGCTGACTCAGCTTAATCTATTTTATGCAGGGGAATAGGTGAAAATTTCTATATCTGGATGATAAGAAGAAGTAGAAACTTTAAAATACATGCAGCTGCAGCTCGATCTAAAAGTGCTTCTGTAAGCATTAACTTACAGCAGCTGAATATAATATAAACATCAGATGTTTTAGGATTTTAATTTAATTATTATCCATTTGGTAATTTTGTCTCACATGATATAATTCCAACAGAAGGTTGTTATCATATTTCAACAAAACGTGAAAAGGTTCCAGAGATTTGAATACTTTTTTTTCAAGACACTGAAGTTTATTTACCTAAGTACCTCCGGCAGACGGATGGATTAAAATGAGACCGACAAACATACAGTAAGAGAGACATAGATGAGGCAGAGACATTGGTTTGTGAGCTGCTTTATCCCTGCTTACCACACTGGAACCAGTTTGTTTTTACTATGGAAATCACCACCCTAAACCAGACGCAGAAACTCTCCCCCATTCCACCATTATCTTAAAAGCATTCATCATGCTTTCAAGATAACGCCCCATGTGGTGTTCTCCAGAATACATTTTTCTTACAGTGACAGATATCCTCCTCACTCCCTTCCACAGATTTCTTCTTAATTCTTTATAACTTCTTTGAAGCCTTTAACGTTGAGACAGAGTGAGATTTATTTCTGGCCTGCAAAGGTGACTTTCCATCAAAGTGTCTTAATTCGGGACCGACCTTCATTTATAGACGTACCCACCTCCACGGCTCATTACAGGGGGGGTAATGTGTCGGTTAGAAGACGAGAAGATGAGGGAATATTAGGAATGAGTCCAAATGGAAACATGAAGCGATGGAGCTGTTTAGACTGTTCGAAGCAGCTCTAAAAAGCTGTTGACTATGATAGAGGAATTTTCCCAAGTAGTGCTTTGAGTTGAAAAATCGTTTTCATTTTACGGTGTGTATATATAATACTTTTTTTTCTGATTTGACACACAGAAACATCTTTGCAAACTCTAACCTAGTTTCTCTCATTATATTATCAAGAATTCTTCTTTCTGAAGAATCTATTATATTTATGTTAGAGTTTTGGTGAAAACTCCAACTTTATATGCAAGTAAGATTTTTTTATGCTCTAGCGGCCTTTGTTTTTGTGTTATTTTTTGAAAATAGGCAGACAGGAAAGAGGTGTAGAGAGCGAGGGGAAGGTCAACTGGGCGGCACTCAGACCAGTGACGGCAGTGTGAGGACTGAGGCCATCGTACATGGTCGCACGCCTATCCACTACACCAAAGCCGCCCCCCATATGCAGCCAAGTTTAAATGATATGTCAGGGTTTAGGTGATCAAACCAATCAGGTGTAATTAAAACATAACTTGGATTTCTTTCTTTGATCGTTTGTGGTTTTCTATACATGATCTTCTTTCCAAATAGGATCATTCAGCTTTATTATTTAAGAAATTAAGAAATATTTGAAAAAATGGGAGAAAGGAGAAGGGAAAATCTGGAAGCTAACTTGCTCAATATTTAGGACTATTGCTTAATAAAAATTATGCTTGGAAGGAAAGGACGTTTTTCCGCTTTCAATGTTATCCCTGGTTTCAAATTTTTGCAGCCTGGTAGATTCTTTATGTCTCAACATTTTGCAAAAACAACTGACAGCAAAGAGAGAGGCACAGCTTAGGACGATGACTTTTTCTAGTATTACTGGACCAAGAAGTATGGAGATGTAAGGAGTATCGATTTTGAATGGAGGTTAAAGCTTTGGTAAAAAGCTGGCAGAATAGATATTTAGCTTGTATTTGAGTGGCTGTGGTTGTGTTAGGGTGGTGGTGATGGAGCTTGTCACTCAAAAGCAGTGACAGACATGCAGGCTATGGGAATGGAGGGCAGAGGCCACTCGGGGGGCCTTCTTGGACTTAAAGGTTGGGGGCCTTTTGTGGGTTTATCAAACAGCTGACCTCCAGATCGCTCCCCACGACGCACAGGAAACGATTTGGCACATGAATGGAGAGATCATGTCGATGTGAGGAATGGGACTGGAAGAAGAGGCGGGGCTGAGTGGAAGCAGTGGGTGAACTTGGGGTTTGGGATGGACGCTCTGAGATTTTCTCTTTTACAGAGACCACCGCTGTGTTTTTAATCGTATGTAACAAAGTGGGATGAACATGATGAGCTCCTGTATAAGGATCCTCCAGAGATGGCCAGGCTTTCACTGTGGAGCTATTCCACACTAAGCTGTTGGCTGAGTGATCTAATGCCTTTAATAAGACAGTCTGCTATCGGTTCGGTCTTCTCCCAGCAGCAAAGCTCACGATTGGTAAACAGATCATGTAGCATTGCAGCAGTGAGGAGCTCACACAGTCAGAGTGGGCTGATGAAAGCAGGACAGAATACTGATAAAAACAAGGATTTCTTTTTCAGTTTTTGTCTGTTATGCATTAGCAGTGAAAGATTTGGAAAAAATTGTGTTATGTTTGTCTGGATGCTGTTTTATATATTAAACGTCGTAAGTTTCAGATAGAAAAAGAAAGAATACAGAATAAATATTACATCAAATTATAGCTTAAGATAAAGCAGGTGGGACCCGGACTGAGTTTTTCTGTAACAAAAAACATGCAATTAATTTTCTCAGCTATGATGGTGACACACAGATTTCAAATTTATATTTTTTCTCCTGTGAACAACAGATTATTGATATGTTTTAGGTTGTGTTTTAGATATTAAGTCTGGTAGCCAGTAATTTTTAATAAGAGGTAATGACTTTAAAAGGGAGAATAGCTGAACTATAGAAAAAAAAAACCCTCAACTCAAAGAAAAAAACCTTGATGTTATATTTGAATAAAAACAGCTTTTCTAATCCTACCATCAATAATGTTACAAAAATGGACATATCACCAAAGTAACACTGGCAAAGCTCAACCATTTCTCTCCTCTTTGACTCTTTAACCTGTTTTCATAACTTTCAGAGCAGATTAGTGCAAAACTGAAAACAATAAAGACTCTCAAGCTCAATTATGAACCTCAGCTGCAGGACTGAAGAGGAGAACCAGATGGAAAAGTCACGTTAACTGGATTTTAAGGTCTACATTTGTAAACTTCTCAGCTGATTATAAGTTACTTTTAATGACTTTTAAAATCTATAAAGACTTCAGAGGATTTGAAAATCAAGCTTATGATGTGTCTTTATGGAAGTGGTTTTATTAAAGAATTAAATATAGATTTTCTAACCGCACTAGAAAACACTGAAAAGATAAAACTTAATATTTTAAATATACTTTCTATATACTGTAGTTTTCTCTGTATTTTATGTTTTATTTTCTATCTTTTTTAAAAGTTTTATTCACATTGTTCTGCTGAAACTCCAATGTTTGTCTGTTTTTCGAATATTTCTTTCATCTTCGGCTGCTTCTTATAATAAAACTTTACTTCAGGTGTTTTTTTCTATTTCATCATCAATACAAGTGAGTTCCCAGAGCTTTTGAACCAACATCACCTCTTCTGAATTACACATTTCCTTTAACCTCTGATTTTTATACTTTTTCCAATGCCGCGTAGTCTTCAATAGTTCATTGGATTTCCTTATTTTATTTGACGTCTGTCTATTTGCTTTTAATTACTTCCTTTGTTACAGTCTTTGTTCATTGATTTTTTGTTACAATATCTTATTTACAAACTGATTTAATTAATCAGTTGATTAAAGTTTTTATTTTTCCCCCGTAGTTTGTTTGGCTTAAAATGAAGATTCTTGGAAACATACTTCATACCCACTGTCAGGTTTAGTTTGGAGAATGGTCTGTGAGGATGCGGGCCTGTTTCTTCTCTAAAGCTTCTGGAGAAATTGTGAGCAGCGTCGAAAACTCCTTGGACTTTAAAATAAGAATAAGGACTTCGCCATAAAAAGAAAGTGGGTCATTATTTGGTCTTTCAGTAGGAAAATGATCCAAAACATGTGGGCAAAGAGACACAGAAAGGGACAATAAATCAACCTTCTTAAATGGTTATTGCAAACCCAGAATGTAAATCATGTAGTGAACCTGTGTACAAACCTTGTGTAAATCCATTCTCTCTTTGAGTCACCCCTTTTATCAACCCTCCAAGTTGGTGCTACTTAATTGTAATTTAAAAAATGTAGGTGAAAGAGCACCAGACTCTCCTGATCCAAACATCAAAGCCCAAGGAGCTGAACGACTTATATCAAGCTAACATGTGACCCCTTTACTGATGCGAGTGAGCTGTCTGTGGTTGATTTGGTCCAAGCAAGGCTGTCTGGGATTTTAAAGCCAGGGCCCCTCGTGCACTGCGTCTGCTTGTCTGGGATCGGGTGTCCTCCTCTACCCAGGCCAGCTTATATTTATGACCTGAGCCTGGCCTGGTCCAGCAGGCTGAGGCAGTAACAAGAGTAGAGATGGAGTGCTGACTGCATTCCTACTCAGCCCTAGATCTCACTGACACACACACACACACTCTGGCACAAAACAACTCAGACTCCGCAAATAAGAGGACTGAAATATCTCAGGTGATCTCATATGAGGATCAGAGTGTGGTTGGGCTGGAGAGTAAGTTTTAGTTTGATTCTAATACACATGTTGGGGTCCAGTGGAGATAAAAGGGCATAGGAGATGATGTCAGGTCTGGTTGTTAGATGAAAAGATTTGAATTTTAGAAAACTGAGGTTAAAACCTGAGATCCACTTGGAGATCCTTATTGCTTTTCTTCCTTTTCTGAGCACAAAGAAATTTCCGTCCATCAGTCCACTCATCCATCCAACTGTAGGTTTATACAGTCCCTTTGCTGACTCTGTATACTGAAGGGTGTACACAAACTTAAGTTTGATGCTTTTTTTGTCATTAAACACACAGAAGATTTGGAAAGCCGGGTAAGGCAGAGGTAGATGTGTTTCTCATCTCCCAAGCTAAGTGAGGATTGAACACATTCCAAGGGAAAGCTGTGTAAATCCTTCCATTGATTTGGTGCAAAACCCTCCTGACCTCTGCAATACATTAGCAGATTAACCATGGAGGCCTTTTTTCATACAGATTTCTTAGCTAAGCCAATGGCCCATTCAGGCAGGAGAGCCATGGACCAAACACAGAGCCCCCTGTGCGGGAGGTAGAAGCGTCCATGCTTGTCCTGACTCTGAAAGCACAGTTACAAAAATTCATATATAGGTACTGATCACTTTAATCTTTGCATATTTCAGAACTCTAAAAATTAAAGATATTTATGGACCTTAAGGTGGCCTCTATTTTTTGTAATGGTTTCATATTCGACCCAGAAGTAATGGTAAAAACATCAACTTAAGTTTCCCCAATTAGAAAAAAAATTACCTTTCTAAAACGACACCAGGTAATTTTTAACTCTTCCCATTGATTCCTCTATGAATAGTAGCCTTTTACAAGCTCTTATAAAAGCCAATAGAATATCACTGGCCTGGGCAAGTGGCTGTTGACCTGGTTATTGTGTGTTAGCATGTTTGGATGCACCAGTCTTGTTTAGGGTGAAGGGTGCTGCTCTGGGTCAAAGTAACAGGCAACATGGTCAGAGGCTACAAGTCCCTCCAGGAACCCCTTCACCCAAAGAAGTGTAAACAGACCCTCCCCCCATCCCCATCCTGAGCCCTGTATATGTAGTCAGGATGTCCAAATCTAATTTATTTATATAACACGTTGAAAAACAACTCCCTATGGCCAAAGTGCTGCATCTAGAAAAAAGCCCCAAACAATAAATGATCGTTTAAACATGCAACAAAATATAAACACCATACAAAATAGAGGAAAATCCACTTTCATGCTTTATTAAACACCAGAGAGATCAAATGGGTTTCAGGAAGGTATTTAAAAACTTCAAGAATTACACCTGTCAAATATAAAAGACTGTCCTAAAACTCCAGTTTATCATATAACATTGCATTTCCATAATAGTTCAATAATAGTTTTTGCAATTGATTAGATATCACAAAGACAACCGTACAGCAGAAAAAATACCTAGATAGATTCAGGATACATTTAGAGATGCATCACAGCAAAACACAGACAACAGAGGTGTTGGACCAAATGAAACCAAACATCTTCATGAGAATATTACTGTGCCAGAAATAAACTGTTCAAAATAAATAAATAGTAAATAAATCTCATATAGCACCTATTCAAGTCAGAGGACTCTGAATCTCTTTATACTAGACTGAGTCCTTCGCACACCTAGGCAAAGCTGCTGTACACAAGGACCCCTTTGAACACCATCAGTAGGTAATGCAGGTGAAATGTCTTGTCCAAGGACACAACAACTGAGATAGATGGAAATTCGGTTTGTGCCAATAATCCTCTGTTTTCATGACAATTGCCCGAACTTTGATATGTTTTATTGGAATTCAAAGTGATAAACCAAATATAAATAATTATGATGAAGGAAAACACTTTAATTTCAGAAATTGTGATGTTTTTGCCCAGTTTTCTGGACAAAAAAACTCAAATAAAAATCAGTCTATGGTGATCAGTCTTTAGGTTTTCACCTTAAGATTTGGCTGAATTTAGGTATGTACTTTGACTAAAGCAATTTAACGCATATGTATTCTGGATCTATCATTTTATTGTATTCTTGGCTGTTGGTTTAGGATTGTTTTCCATGATCCTCCAACCAGGTTTCAGCCTCTAAAAGATTTCCTTCCTGAATCTCTGTGTTTAAAAACATTTATATCCCCAATAATGCCATGTTTCCAAATCCCTGACGAAGATATGTATTCCCACAGCCAAATTTTATGTTGTGGGGATGTTGTTTTCAAGATTAGGTGTATTGTTACCTTCCTGACACATGAAAAATCGTTTCCATGTAGACCAAAAGCTTTTCAACTTTCAGTAATGGTCTGATCTGACCAGAGTATCTTCTTGCACATTATTCCTGTATCGTCTATGGTTTGGAGTAAACAGGATTTCTTTTGCCACTCTATAACTAGTGAACGATTAATTATTGTTTGGTCAAAGGATTCTTCCAGGTGGGCTGTAGATATCTGCAGCTCATCCAAAGTTATCAATAGGAACTTTGACCACTTCTCAAATTGATAACTTTCTGACCCAATTGGTCAGATAAGATATCTTGGCAGGTTTTCAGCTATGCTTTTTTCTTTTCATTTTTAGGTGGTGGGGAAAAAACCATGATATTGAAAGATTAGGTTACGGTTTTGGAAACTTATGCTTCTTTAAAATCTCCCACAATATCATTGCTTACCGTTCTTTCACGATACTTCTCTAAGAAAAATACAAAGGCCTTCACTAAACAGTTGCACTTATACTAAAAGAAAATCACCACATGAGGCCTCTGTTTGAATTAATTTCTATTAGGAAAAACATGGCGTTCACTTTACAGAACAGTTTGTTAATGTAGAAAAGGCAAAAGTTTCATATTTACAGGCCTGCTTATTCACTTAGGTGCAATGGTAAAAAGCAATGTTTGTTATTTACTGTTTGCAGCATTGGTTAGCATAGAACTCTACATTGTTTGTCTTTCCACGTGAGAACAAATTTCTTCATTTTCCCTGAAAGCTCTTTTCCACCCAGCAACTCTCAGTGCTCTGGTTAATGTTTACCCCAGAACTGATTTTGGCTCTTCTCAGTATAGCTAGATAAAAAACAATTGATCGGCGTTATTAGCACATCAATCCAAAGAGGCAACTGCTTTCTGCAAGAGAACAATTTGCTCCATCAGCTGGAGACCAAAATGTTAAACGGGTCTGTCTTTCACGCCATCTTTGATTTATGCTTCTGCTTTGGCTGAACTTTGGGTCATGCTATGGTTTTCTGTTCCATCTTCCCATCTTCTGCATTTCCCATCTTCTGTTTATTCTTATTTGATCTTTATCTCTAATGTGTGTCAAAAATCTAGGAAATTGAACATAAAACTGAACCACAGTTTAAAAGCATTAAGCCAAATCTACCCCTCTGACCTTGTGTTGTATTTTTTTTTACCCAGAGGACAGAGGTTACCTCTGTTCTCCCATTAACATGTCAACCCCTCTGAAAGGAATGTGTGTATTTAGTTTAGAGACAAAAAAATTAAATGTTTCATTTAATTACAAGTCATCATAACAAGGGATCCCAATACTTAAGGAAGATGTAGTGTGCTCATTGTATTAACATCCTGAAAGGGTGAGAGCTCATGCTGGGCAGCACTAGAACAAAGCCCTACTGGAGCAGAAATAGCTTTGTGAGGATTGCATTTTGTCACTGAGTTTGTGATTGTTGTTTTTTTTTTTTTTTATCCAAAACCTTATCATGGTGCCAGACATAGAGGAAGGGGAGGAGCCTCCAATGTGAACATCTGAGTTCTCAGGAGTCAGCTTACAAAGGTGTGTCTTCTTGACTTTCGCTGTTACAATAATTACCATCCAAGGTTTTCCCACACTGTTGCTCTGCCGTTCTGTACTTTTAATTACACCAAACACTCCAGAGAGTGATTGATTATTCGTGGCTTACCAGGCTGGCGAGTCGCAGCAGGTTCACAATGTTATAATAGTTTTGTCTGCATTTATAACATTTATTTGTGTTCTAATTTTATCTGTCTTCCCCTCAGTAGGTAAAGTACTTAAGAAAGATGAAATGGTGCTTGTGTTATTGCAAAGATCAACCTATAAACGAGATTTCTAAGCGTCAGCACATTTTCCAGTTTAGCACCCTTGATTTGCAGTTCTGTATAAGAATTAGCCTAAACTTTAACAACTAGCTTTAACTCATCTCACTATGGTCTAAAGCCAGGTGGTCTAAAGTGGCATGCTGTTGATGAGGTTAGCATATTTTCCTCACAGCAGGATCGTTCCTATATCATTACAAGGCTTTAGTGTTTTTAAGTGGAACAAAGACTTCTTTATACATTTTTGTCAGACACTTTACTTAGTCCCACAATGCAGAGCATATTGTTTGGTTGAGGCTAAGTGGTGACTTTAAACTCATCTGCTTAGCTGTGCTTCTCTCCTAGATGAAGCAACCAAAGGAGCTTGAACAACAGAGAGTATAGCCTCACAGCTGCACACTATCATCCTACTGGCTGTAATGGTTTCTAGGTGATAATACCAGTCCAATTTGTGAGCAAACAAAAACAGTCCACCAGCACAGAAGACAAATTTGCAACCCAGTTTTGGTGCGTGCAAAGAGCAAGTTTGTGTAGAGAAAAAGAGGTAAGAAGAAAGAGAAAATAAAATGCAAGATTTGGTATATTTGAAACGAATGGTGTAAACCAAAGGTTTTAGTGCAAGCAGCATGAAATCCTGCTCTTAAAAATGTATGCATTCGAATTTTGACAGAAAATTTCTCTAGTCGTTGTGAGGTGTCACTCTAGTCATCAACATACTCATTTAGGAGGAGTTCATTCTGCAAAGTCTTAATGTAGTCTGTAGTCTAAATAGCTTAATGTAGTCTGTTGGGTTTTAATCAAAAGAAATCTTTGTAACCACCATACAGTGTGTAGATCTCACATATTTCTAAGGTATTCATTATGCTCAGCTAAACTGGAACTAAACGGAGAAGAGCTGAACTAAGGATGATTTCACACAAAGTTTGTGTACTTTGCTCCCAATCAGTTGATGAGTATGCTAACATAAACTCTTTCTGATGGCTTGAAAAGTTGTTTTTTTTCCACACATAAGGAAACAGAGCCTCTCCCTACAAACCAAGTCATAACGTTCCGTCTGTTGATTATTTGTATGTATCTGAGAGCAGATGATGTTTACCAAAGAAATTTTGAGAAGATAATAGGATGTTAGTGGTTACATCTGGCTCTATGGTTTGTTAAGAAAAAAAACAAACAAAAAACACGTGACCTTTTTTCATCAGTCTGTTTCCGGGTTGACTTAAGGTGCCACAAACAACAACTCTAGAGTTTGTTGTGTATGGTCAACACCCCAGTATTCCCCAGGGCTATTGCTGAGTTTACATCCATGCAAACAATTTAACCAAAGGGGGAACAAACAGATGAAACAACAAATAAAAAAAATGTGTTTAGAAACCTATAAATGAAACTAAACTGCTAAGCTGAGTTAAAGCTAACTGAACTAACATAAGTTAAGTTTTAATAAATAAAAATATAATCAATAATAACAAAAAAATGAAACATCAAAATAAAACAAAAATCTAAAGTTAGCTTAGATAAACTGAAAGGGAGAGTAAAGACAAGCAAAGCTAAACAAAAATAAAGTAAAACAAATTGAACTGAACAACTAAACTAAACTGAAAACAAAAGTCAAATCAAATAATGAGTTTGCATTTCTGTTGATAGTGTTTCCTTTAGAACAAGTTTTTGCATAAATATGAAACTATTTGTTGGCATATATATTCGCCTTGGCCCTATAGCATTTTCTTTTTACCCTGATTTGGTTATGGAAATAGAATCAACTATATGCACCAACTGGGGACCCAGACGGATTCAAGCTTTGAAGCAATGTGGCTGGATTAGAGCATCAGCCAGCGGGGGCACACACCACTGTTCAAATGAAGCTATAATTGTACATGTCTCTCTTGGCCAGCCTCTCCTGGTTGATGTAGACATAACCATCAATGTTTATAGATCAGTCAAAAGCTCTTTTGTGCTGGGGTGCTTTCACTTCTGAAGGGGAGTCAATCCAGGTGCCCTCATGAATAGTTGGTTATTTTATGAGCCCGCTAGGAGTTTTTAAACCTGGTTTCCTCTGCACACCTCAAGCTTTCTGCAATTGCTGTGGGCAAGAGGGCGGACAAAAATGAAACTTGTAGATGCTGAGAGATGGGATTTTCAGGGAATGCCATTGCTCAACAGCATGATTAAAAGTTGCAAGTGCAGAACGATGTGGTAGACGGTGCTATAAATCTGTCAGTCTGAGCTCCGGAGGTGGGCATGCAGCAACATGAAGCCTTGACTCATTCCTGCTTCTCTGTTTCCAGGCACAGGAAACTATGTAAACATCATGGAAACTTTGTGAAGTAAAAAACAGTAAAGAACAAACAAAAGGGTTTGAGTTTTATAGGTACTGGGTCACTGAAACATATTTAGCCACTTTTACTTTTTTTAGAATCACACATTTCGAGAAAAAAACAAAAAATTAAACAAAAAGAAAAACTAATTTTAATCTGCTAATTGTAGGTAAATGTCTTTTTGTTCTCTTTAACTGCCCACACCTAAATATATTTGTTGCTAAACCTGTAGAATAATGAAATCCCTTCAAGAGACCCTGTTTAACAGCATGAAGTAGATCAAACATCTTAAAAGCCAATAATATTGTGCAACAATTTAAAAGAAATTTAAGGATAGATTAGAAATGCTCACTTGTTTATAAAAGGTGATAAAGTTACTATTGAAAAAACTGCATTATGTCTTCACTCTGGTTATCCTTTTTATATTAACCCTTTTATGAATAACCTGAACCTTTCAATATCACAGAAAACCAAATAAAGCTGAATATTTAATTAATATTCATACTTTTTTTACAGCCCTGCATGTGTCAACTTGCTGTTCATGGTGTAAGATGTTTAATAAGACAGGTATTTGGTGAGCTTTCTCCTGTCTTGCATCTTTTTATCTGGATAGAGTGCAGAGGCCGCCTGGAGGGTTTGAAGGTCAGGGTCCTGGTGAGGAGGTTCCTCCTCAGGAGACCTCTCAGCTCAAATTAGGTCTTAGATTGGCATTCATGGTCAAAATGGTTAACCTCAGTTCAACTTGCTGTCTCTTAAGAAAACATAAGCTTGGCCTCAGTGCCTCTGTTTCATTCTAACAAACTCTGTCACCCACACAAGAGCCAACATTCTTCTTTTGGAGGGACCACTGACACATGTCCAAACATCTTCTGGATGAGCAGCTGCTTTCAAACACCCACATTTCCACACAAATCCGAGCTGGAAATATCAGTGGGTGTATTTTGAGAATAACCAGGAACAGAAAAAAAATTGCAATAAATAACTACCTGGAGGACATAAAAAGTGTTTTTTTCTGGATCGGTGTGTTGCTCCCGATTCTGTGAGCATTCCGCAACCCTGCTGCTGTGTTGGGTAAAAAAGGGGGGGCAGAAGAAACAATAAACATCGCTGTATGTCAGCGAGCAAGAAAAAGAAAGCAGCATCAAGCCAAGGTCAAGTTTATAACTGCCACCAAATGAGTGATTTAAGTGCCGCAGCCAGGGGGATATTCAAAACGCACGTTAGAGGAGTGCAATGGGGTAGATTGGTAGAGGTGTTGAGAGCCTTGACGGTAATGACTTGCTGATGACATCAGGACATAGAGCAGAGTCTTTTCTCAGCCTGAAGGTTAAAGGTCAGACAGCCCATTCAGTGACCCTGTGATTTATTCCTTGGGCCTCCTTCAATCTATAAACACAATGAAAGCTATGTCTATACTGAGAATGCATGGCTCTTTTAAAAGTAGCCAATCCAAAAAAGCTCCTATATGAGTTTTTCTCTTCCCCCTTTGACCACTCTTTAGCCCACTTTAGCATATAGCTTACCACCATCTGGGATAACAAAAGGCTCTTACTGAAAGTCGCTCATACAAGCTGGGCTCACCTGTGTAACGTGAAAAGATTCACAATAGAAAACACCTGCAGTGAAAGTCTTTCAGATTCTACTCAGTCTCTAAAGGGAGTTTTTGAAGACACCATGAAAGATAGAATCAGTTCCCTTCGCAGCAGCAGAGAGAAAGGCTTGAAAAGAGCAGCAAATAGTGGGCACTAAAAGCACACATCCTGTGAGTCGTCCGTCAGAGCTGCTCTTGGTTCAGTGCTCGGTGTAATGTTTAACCTGACTTCCTGCTGTGCTGGTAGGAGGAACTGCAAGGATCACTGCAGCCTTCTCCATTAAATTCACAAATAAAGCTGCAGGAAAATATGCCAACTAGCACATTGATGCTTAAAAGGAATAACGGCCAACATCAGCAGAAATATTTTTTTCAAACTTAAAGCACTGTAAGCCATCAAAGCTTTGTTAAAACAGTTTAGGTTATTGAGGTTTAGAAGTGTGGATGGATAGATCTGGATTCCTTTAGGCAAGCAAATTTTAAGCCATGTTTCCAGTATTTAATGCTTACAAAAACAAGTAGAAACAAGTCACAGGCTGTGACTTAAATCTGGAGGTAATCTGCTTATTCGACGTTCAGAAAACAGGTTCTCAAAAAATAGCCCATATACATTGACCCAGTCTCTTTAGCTTGTGCAGCTTTTGGCTTGTTGAATCATCCACAAGTTTTTGTCATTATTATGTAAAAAAAAAACAAATGGCAAAATACTTTTAGTTTTCTGATGACCAAATTTCTGTTAAAAAGGCTACCATGAACTCTGGAACACAAATCAGCCCACAGCATCCCAGATCGGATCCAATAAGCTGATTTTTCCTTTAAACCATTTTCTGACTTAATAAGACCAACCAAACATTTTTCACACACTTAAATAAGATACAGTAAAAGAGTAAATAACCTAAATAATGATGCTAATATTTAAGGGTGTGTTTATGCTTTAAAGTTCGTGCTTGTCTTCCACCTTTTGTTTCTTTTCTTCCCCTAATTCTTTTGTCACACCTAAAGTACGTATATTCATCTCAATTTTCTCCCACTAAATCCCACTAAAGGAGGCATAATCACTGAAGAGATTTGAAGACCAAGTTAATGGGTGAAACTATCAATAGACTGCCAACCCTGAACCCCTTTGATTAAACAGATATTAAATTAAAGAGGCAAACATATGGCAGCAGTTAGCTATTGCATAACATGTTTACCACATACCATGAGTAAAACATTAGTTTAAATCACTTGTTTTATGCCATTTAGATTATTATTCCGTTATTTGGTCTGAAGGAAATAGGAATAAACTGTATGTTGCACAAAATAAAGCAGCTCAGCTTATCCTAAACTGTTTCTATAAGACAAGCACCAGGGGACTACATAACCAGTTGACATGGTTTGGTGTAAAGAAGAGAATACATTTTCTCTAACCAAACCTATGATACTATAATTAAAATAACACCAGATATACTTTGATGTGCAGTGAAGTACACCAGTTTTCAACATGTCTATCAGCTGAGGGATGTTTTCTGCTACCTGTCTGTTGGACTGATTGTATTCAGAGATTAGTGTGTCAAAGGCCAATAGAGGATATGACTTTTGATTTCCTAGATGCAGAAGATGAACTTTTGAAAGAGGAGATAATTTATGTTTTCTGAGGCATAAGACCTGGGCATGTCTATTAAACTTCTTTGGTTACTATTATTGCTGTAAATATGTTATCTACTGTTTCAGTATAATTGTATTTATATCCTGTTGACTTGTGTTGCTTAGCATTAATGCATATGTCTTAATAAAGTCAAAACCCCAAAAGGAACAGCAACTATTTTAGCAGTAGCTAACAAAAACAAACACACATAGACTGTTGCCTAGAGGGCTAGTTGATAAGGAAACGGCTACAACAACTCAAAAAGAAAGAAAAAACTAGTATAACATAAGTAATACCAATAATATACACCCTGACTGGTGCCCTTTTGCTATGCCCTTTTTAAAAATAAAAATTCATGAAATATAAACAAACTCCCACCTTCTGTAGTTCCTTGTTTTAATGGACCTCATTCTGCTACAAATGCACCATAATTAGCTGATTCGACAAAACAAACTAAACCAATTCATTAATTAGTGAGTGCTTGAATGAGTTTCCAGAGTGTTTGACACTAAAGACTTAAGTTTTCAAAGCATTCCCTGAGTAACAGTTAAGTTAATGTTTTTAGTAGCCCAGTTTTGTTGATATAGGTTGAAATTAAAATATGATTTGTAGCTTCTGAAAGATCTTTTTTAATTGGGTTATTCTTTTCAATGTACTTGGTGGTTTACTCAATATAAGACGTACATTTTTTCAACAAGTTTAACCGGATGAAACTGAAACCCAGCATCAAACACACAGGCAAACTTCCAGAAACCTTTAAAAAAGATAGATGGCTCATAATCCAGATAATCTTTGGGCTGCACACAAAGTATAAGTTAATCATTAAAATGTAAATACATTTTGCACTTAAGGCATTTTCTCTCCTATCTCAAGCTCACATTTATAAAAGAAACCCAAAACAAAACACATGCATGCATGTTTGACTGAGGTGGGGCATGGGGGCCGACAAAGTTGCAGGAATGGGCTCTGCCTCTCCCTGAGTGATGGCACCGGATAAACCAAAGGCTGGATCAGTCAATATTTGACCCAGGAATTTGATAAACAGGTGTGTTGCTTTGGAGCTATTTTTGGAGAGTAATGAGTCATTTTTGCGTCAATTTTAGAACATTTCATAAATGCATCTCTTTATTTTTTGACGGAGTAAGTGATTTTGTCTGAAGCATGTGGGTTTTTTTCTAACCTTTCTTTTTGAAAAAAAGTAAAAAAAAAAAATTTTATTTGCCACTAAGAGCAGCTGTAGTTAAACTTTTTAAAGGACTTTCATTTTAGGGTGAAAAACAAACTAAACGTCTCTGCTCTCCGCACAGTCTGAAGTCCTTGCTTAAAAAAGTGATGCGTCACCAGGGGAATGACTAAAGTGACCTGTTCTTTGAACCAAATGAGCTGTGAAATGTGTTTGTATTTATGTGTGTGTGCACATAATGCTGACGTTCGTGTGCTGTCAGACTACTGAGCCTCAGATGAATGGGAGAGAGGAAGGAAGAAATAAAGGAGAGATTTGAAGACAAAGGTGGAAAGTGAAAAATGAAGGAGAAAGTCCTTATCAGTGTTGAAAAGCCAGGAAAAATAATCTGTGCTCATTCTTCACTTTATGAGGAGGAATAAAGCTTTCAGTTCCACTCAGAATTAGTCTGAGTTTTTCTGTGGAAAAAAGTGGGCTGTAACTTTCATTGAGAGTAATGGGTGCCAGTCAGGTGGGAGGGAAAGCATGCTGATCAAAAGTAAAGCTGCACTACTGCAAGTTTCTGCTTCATGTGCAGCTTTTTATTTTGTTCATCTTGCAGCTTTAAAGAATTGAGACAACTAGACTCACAATTTCATGCTAACCCACCCCAGTCTCCTGATGTCCGCCTTTCAGCTGAGCTTCTCTGCTAGCTCAATCTGGCATCCCAGCTATTTCAAACACTCCAGAGCACCGATGTGGAAACATGAGAGGAATCTGGATGATTGAGCCTCCACTCCCCCTCTATCTCTGCCCTCTGTTACCTGCTGAGGGGGAGGAGAAGACAGCTGAGGCCTGGGTGTGCAGATGAGGTTATTACAGTTTGTCAGTAGTGGGCAGGAGGATACCCATACTTTTAAGATGTTGTCCCTGGAAGGAAAAGCAGAGGGACAAACTGATTTGGGTCAGGCAAGGTGGGAGAGTGGAGAATTAAGAGCTAACCTCGAGTTGTTGTTCAATTTCCAGGATATTTGTTTGGATTATTTCTATCAACGATATTCCTAAACAAACTGGAAAAGTTTGAAAAAGACTGATATTTTATTTCAGACTTTTTCAAGTCTGGAGAAATTAAAACAATAGTAGAACAGAACATGAACAACTGTTTTTGTTACTATACTTCATTCGCTCTTCCTTAGTCCAAAGATTGTGTCTTTCCTTCTTTAGTTCTTTACTTTGTTCCTTCCTTGAGTCCTTCAGCTCCCTTCCCGCCTCGATGTCTTCCTCCCTTCTGCCATTTCGTCCAAACTTCCTTCCTGTTTTCATTCCAATTCTTCTTTCATGTGTTCTTAATTTCCCAGCTCTATCCTTTGTTTTTCCTTTCTTCCTTCCAGTCTTTTCCTTCCATGTTGTATCTTCCCTTTTTGTTTCCTCTGTCTCTAGTTATCTTTCTCCACCTATCCTTGTCTTTTCTCTCTCTTCCCCTCTTTCTATCCCTTTTGTCTGCTTCTCTCTTTGAGTCTTTCCTTTTTTTCTTCTTTTTTATTCATTCTTCTCTTCTTTGCACCGTTTCCTGTGTCCATACTTCCCTTCTTTTATCCTCCATCATTCAATCCCTTGCTTGTCCTCGTATTACTTATCCCTTTCATATTTCCTACTATCCTTCCTTCTTCCCTTCAATGTTTCCTTACCTCTTCCTTTCCTTGCAGTCTGTGGTTTTTTCATGTTCTGTATTTACTGCCTGCCCATTGTAGATATATCTCTATCAGAGAGATTTTATTATTAAATTGTTCTCTAAAAAGAGCAGAAAACACTATAAATGTTGGAATTTGGAAACTGGGAGACTCTAACATTTACAAAAAGGTGAGGAAGCCTGTTTCCACTTCTCTAACTAAACACCAAAACTTTCCTTTCACACTTTCTAGTTAAGTCTCTCGTTACGCAGTGTGCATGTTTTGAATTAGAGGCTTGAGTTGACTCCCGCTTCCTTCTGCTTGTAATCCTTCCCATCCCCCATCAACACCGTTTTGAGGGTATGACTAACTTACTTTTGTTGTTTTAATTGTCCAGTGTTAAAGTCACATTGGTGGAAAATAGGGGGACGTCTCTTGAAGTAAGGTGAATGAAGAAGTAAGGTTATAAATACACATTACTAGAGATTTGTGAATGAGAATGAATGTTTTCTGTTCTTGGTGAATTTAAAAAGTACTTTTTACTGTTGATGCTCTGATCTAACAGAATCTGAGTGATTACATGAGTGTAATTTAATCTCTGGATTAATTTATCTGCTCTAAAAATAACAGAGACCCTCAAAAGCTTGTTAGAAAACATCACTGAAAACTAAACAAGCATAATGAGAAAGGAATACATGAAGCATGTAAGGGAAAGTTATGGAGAATTTATGGAAAAAGTTAGGTTATAAAACATTGTTTTAAGCTTAGAACTTCATCTTATTCATTATCCATAAACTGTGAGAAAGATTTAATGCAACTACAGACCTGCAATAACACACCTAAATTAACAGGCCATGCAGGGAGTTTTTTAATCAAATGGACCCAGAAAGCGGGCGGCATGATAGCGCAGTGGGTAGCACTGTTGTCTTGCAACAAGAAGGTTCTGGGATCTTTCTGCTTGCGTGGGTTCTCTCCAGGTACTCTGGCTTCCTCCCGCAGTCCACAAACATAACTGTATGGTTAATTGGTATTTCTAAATTGCCCTTAGGAGTCAGTCTGTGCGTGTGTATGGTTATACGTCTTTGTTTTTCTCTGTGTTGTCTTGAAACTTGTCTGTTTGAACTGACTGGATCGTCCCTGTAAAGTGCCTTCAGATGACATGTGTTGTGAATATATATTTTATATAAAAAAACTGAATTGAATTTAACTTATTGGAGAATTGCTGCACTATTAAGATGAGATCAAAGTGGATTTTTACATGCAAAATGCTGTGTGTGTAGCAGGGAGGTAATACAGCATATCTCTAAAAATAAAACATTCCCACCATGAAATGTGTGGCTCCATCATCCCAGCACTGTGCTTTAAGTAGAAATGAATAAGGAGGTCAGAGTTGAAGAAAAGGGAGGCTACAGCTAGAGCAGTAAAGGGCTGTCCTGGGAGAAAACCTTCAGAGGTTCCCCCCCAAAAAAAATCAACACTAGAAGAAAAGTTCATCTTCTTCCAGATTAACAACCTTAAACAGCTAGAAAAATACTGGCAGGGTTGTGATCAAAGTACATCCATGTGTTAGAATGGCATTATCAAATTTAATTAGGAATCTATGGAGAGGCTTAAACTAAAATGTTCCCAGTCCAATCTGAATGGACTGGGAACATTTTAGTCTTTGCAAAGAAAACCGGACTACGTTTTGATCCTCTAAACTCTGTGGAGTTATTTACTGACGTGTCCAATCCGCAGATTTCTATGTGTAAAGAAAAAAGCCTATTGTTTCACATTTCTGAGTATTTAGAAACATAACATCCCCTTAAAATCTACTGATATCTATAAGAGTTTCTGGGTTCCCACTTTTCCGCTGTATTTTTTTTTTTTACACAGACACACTTTTATTAGCTCTGTCTGTTCTGTGCTAACAGCAATTCAAATAAACTTTTTGTTGACTTCTCTTTAACTGTAACTTTGTGTGAACCGTAATAACCATTATATTCCAACGGCATTTAAAATGATCATATCAGCAGGGGCTGGTTTCCTATGGTTTGGTTGGGCTTCCATCCCAGATGTGAGAGCTACTCCCACATTAACACAATAATGGAAAAGAGGTGCAATTAGTGACCGTCCTCATGGGTCCCATCAGCGGCAACAAGGAATCTATATGTTCATTTGTGAGCAGCCAGTTTGTCGCTTTCTTTGTCTTTCCCTCTGTCCTTTCTATCCAAACACGGAGAAGAATGGTCCAAGCGGAAGAAAAGTAAGGCAGTAGAAAAAGAGGACAGTGACAGGTTGAAGGATACCTCAGAGCAAGAGAACTGAGTACATCCAGTCCTCAGTCAAAAGGCCCTGAGACTCTGCTAGATGATCGTTCTTTCAAACATGGGCCGCCTGAGCGCCAGAATATAAATTAATTGTAAATAGAGCAATGAAGTAGAAGGAAGGAAAGAGAGGCATAGAAAGGCAGAAACTGTGGGGGGCATTTTGTCCAAATCTTGAAAAATGACACAAACTTCTCAGGCCCGCCTCTGGCTCCCTCTTTATTCCAACCCAAACTGTCAGCTCTGGTGTTATCTGATGGCTTCACTGGTACAGGCAGTGATGGGGAAAAACAAAAAAAAGTACAGAAAACTCTCCATTCGCAGTTAAAGCCTTTACCTTGAAAAAAAAAAAAAAAAACTCTTGTTAGTGCCTCTCCTAAACTTGAATGGATGCCTTTTTCTCTCAACTGTTTAAAAAAGGGTTTGAAAGGGAGACAAAAATTAAAAAGACTGTGGAGATTAGAGTCTTCCACCCTCCCTTGTGGTTCTTTCAGAGCACTTGAACAGCCGAACAAATGCAGGAGACAGCTTGAGGCGGTGGAGGGAAAAACTGCAGGGGGGCTGCCTTCATTCTCTCTGGAGGTAGCTGCAGACAGATCATTTATAGGGCCGTTTATACAACTCTGGGATACTGCAAGCTATTTTATAATGTTGTTTTCTGTGATCACAGGTGCTATCCTCACTGACTCTACTTAATTTAACTGAATTAAGAAAAATAATCCATTAGCCCTAAACTTGTACACATGTTGTCAAGTTACAACCACAATATTAAATGTTTTTTCTTATTATGATTTTGAGATTTTTTTTTATTTGGAACCTGAACCGTATTTTAATATCAAATGCAATAAAATCTTTTTAGGAGTCACCTCATTTTTAAGTAAAGTATACCTGTATGTAGCGCACTTTTTAATCCATCTTTTGAAAAATTGACATGCCTAAATGGACTCACTGGACTAGGAGAGCATCAACCTGAGGAGCAACTATGAGAACATTGGTAACTCTGGAAGAGCTGCAGTGATCCGCAGCTCACGAATCAGTCAACAATCCACAAATATGACTTTACCAAAGAGTGGAAAGAAAAAAAAGTATTGAGGTTAAATCAAGAGGAGTCCTCTTAAAACTTTCACAGAAAACTAGAAAACGCAGAAAGAATGTTGAAAAAAAGGTGTTCTGTTTTTAGATTAACCAATATTGATGTTTATCATTAGAGCTGACTCTAAACACACCATCTTTACAATGAAAGATGGAGTTCTATACTGTGGGTATGTCAACAGGGGTCACAGAAGGATACTAAATACAGCGCAAAAAACAAAAACGAACAAAAAAAAAAAACAGTGAGAGACAGCATATGTTGAGGACTGAGGAGAAAATCCCACTGCAACTGAATAAATACACTAGAATGGCTTTGTCAAAGTCAACCCAACAGTCATGCAGCTGTACCTGCAGCAGAAGGATGTAATAATCCACAGGGGAGTGATACGGATTCACAAAACCCTTTTACACATTCTATTTATTTATTTTTGCACAAAGATTTTTGAAAACAGCATCCTTTTGCTTACTTTTAGGTTTGTAAAGTGACAATATGTGAAAAGATTGAAAGGGGAATGCAAGATAGTTGAATACATGTACAAGAGATATACTTCTACAGCAGTAGTTGAAATAGCAGTGAAAGTAAACAGGACTTGGGTTGTTATACCATTTTTTGTACATCTATTTTAGTTCATTTATGAATTATTCTTTGTTTTCTCTTGGATTAAATGTTAGGACTATGTGAAATCGCAATCTTATTTAGTGTTGATTAGTCTGCAGAATAAAGTTTAGCCACTAGGCGGCGTTGCTCTGTGAGCTCTTGAAGGCTCTGAGGCGCACAGGCGCTCGGGTTGGACCCCGAGTGAGAGCAAGTTTGAGCGCAGGAAACTCTGCAGTGTGTGATGGGCGGAGGAAGGTAGGCACTGTGGCCAGGAAGTGGCTCAAATTACAACTACTTGTGAGTGGAAAAGGGGGGAGTTGGGGGGAGTGACACTTTCTGGATGGAAGGAGGAGGGCGGTGTGTAAGACGTAAGAAAGAGGAAAAAAAAAATCCTAGTAAACCTGACAAAAGAGTCTGAGAGGACTGTGCGAAAGCTGTCGGCATAGGACTGGAGGGAGACGCGTAAAGACGCTCTTTGCCACGGAGGGAACCGCGCTTGGGTGGATTTTATGATACTCCGCATCGGACAACTATCCTCTGGTTCAGTTTCAGCCTCATTCTACGTGCATAGCGCCTGCAGACTTTTGGTTTAGTTGACAAGTGTGCAACTCGGACGCTCCGGGCATGTTTTGCGCCTGGAAGAAACTTGGTGACGGGGAGGAAAGTTTCAGTGAGGGGAGAAAGCGACTTGGCTTTAATGCGCTGTTTTTCTAAGGATCCTTTGCGTAAACTCGGATTTCCTTGAATGGCATTGGACTACGGCAGTAAATCTGGTTTTGGATATTTCTGATCAGTGTCGACGTCGGTTGATTGTGGAATAGTAAACCGAGAAAAGGCAGCGCCTCGATTTCTTTTCTTTTTTTTTTTCTTTTCTTTCTTTTGCTGCACTGTGGTGCTGAAAACGTTCCTCTCAGGATTCATCTCCTGCTCACTACCTCCTTATCTCTGCATGTTAAAACAGGGATCTTCACGATTTTAGTCCTCCCTGGTGAGTGTTTTTGTCTGTTTAGAATAAGGACGCAAATCCACATAAAGCATTGCATGGTGAATAGTTCTGCAGTCATCCTCAATCTGGGAAGAAATCATTTGTGCGTTTTGGTCTTAGTTTCCTTATTAGAATTAATTCTAAAGGAATTGCTCTCTCAAAGTTATTATAGATATTTAAAAAGTGCAAAAAGTGCGCAAAAATTCACCAGGTTGAAAAAAGGGGAAGTTATGTTAGATTCCATACAGGTTAAAATCTAAGAGTTTTTTTTATTGAATGTAAGACATGCATTTGATCGAATTTAACAAAAAGTAAACATGTTGTTTCATTTAAATTCTTTAGAGCCAAGTAGAGGTTTAAAAAGTACTTTGCTCAGCAGATAGGTTTCTCAAACTTTCCCTTCCCACAGCATAATCCTGCCACCACTATGGTGTGTTCTGAGTAAAGCGTCAGTTTATTTTAGAAAGTGGCGCACTGCGCTACATAACACCTTGCCTCATCATCACTTTAGAGCTCATTATAAGTGTCTCTGTTATTTATTACTTGGCTTAATTTTCCTACACGGCATTTATGGTGCCAATTACCCCATGACTGCAGTTGTTTTTTCACCGCTTGGTGCCGGAGCCCTAAATCACTGAGCAGCTCCAAATGAGCTCCCATTGTAAGAGGGGAAAAAGCAAACTGATTTGAATTTCAATGAGAACTCAAGCAGTGCCAAGAAATGTCGTTCAGAGCCTAGGGATTAAAATAAAAGCTGGCTCATATATGAGGCAAAAGTTCCTGTTTGCTGCATCAAAATCCAATCTATGATCTTTGTAAGAAGCGCATTTGTCCAACTGTGGGCGCTTTGCTATTTTAATTATTATTCATATGATTATGAACGATTATTAATATGATTTAGTTGCTGTAAGATTTGCTGTTCTACATAGAGTTGCAAAAAAATCTATCTTTTAATTTTGATCGACGAAAATTTCGCTCTCACAGATGAGTTTTGAAATAATAACGTGTAATTGCAACAATCTAAGAAAAATATGCATATCATTGACTAAGCTTGTGCTTATATCCAAAGATGCATCCTTGAGATCTTTGGACCTCTGTTTAGGATTCCTACTTGTTCTTGAACAGACTGCTAAAACTATAGAGCTGGCTTCTTTTTTTAATAAGGTAAAAATATTTAACTTACTTGCCTTAACTGAATTTTAAATTAAAACGCAGATTTTTTTATTAATCATTTTTAAATCACCCTTTCTTTCATTAATTCACCATAGGCCCCATAAGATTTTTTTTTGGTATCAGACTCATTGACCAGCTTGGTATCCGTCTTACTGATAAAGAATGACGAAATACATATATAAGCATTGTAGGTGGTGTACTTTCACTGCTTCCAGGGCTTCTATAACCTCTTAAATTAGAGTTTTTAAACAGAGTTCTGGTTCTTAAATAGGGTCTCATTTAGATACAAAAATAAAAACAGCACTGCAATTCTTAGTTTTGAAGAATCTGTATCTAATCGGAATCTAATCAATCCAGATTTGACAGGATTAGGTGTTGCTGATCTAGAAATAAAGCTGTTAAATGGTTAATAAATCCCTCGGACTGTTTTTTGCTCAATGTTTCACAAAACAAGAAAACAAAAGGAAATTTTGAAGAATAAAATTTGTTGACACTTAACATATATATTTGAAAGATTGTATTATTCCTGTTTGTTTTTAGGTTAAATCTGCATATGAGCGTTTAAATCAGTGCTCTTTTAACCCCAGAATCAGGTGTCTTTGCGGGTGAAACCAGCCGATTCATCCATCTGGAGCAGAGGGAGTGCAGGAAAGCGTGACTTGAGCAAACCTCCAGAGACACTTAAACTGCGCTTCAGCCGCAGATGTCTGCTTAAACAGGCTGATATGTCTGTCCTGATATTGAAATCCTGCATTTCAGTTTAAGATGAGTCAGCCTGAAAAAAAAAAAACAAGAAAAACAATTAACGGCAACAAGGTTAGGTGTCTGTTGCTCATGAAAGAAGAAGTTGAGAAGTGAAGGCTCTGCCTTTTAAGATCTGCTGCACCTTATCGGTTCTCTGTTTGAGTTAGAAGAGGAAAAAGAAGATAAGCATGTTAAAATGGAACAGGTGATGAGGTCAAAGTTTTTTTTTTTTATTTTAGATTTGTGTGAAGTTTAATAAACGTTTTTGATTTGGATCTTTAAGATACAGCAGCTTTGGGACCTGGAGAGATCCCAAACAAGTCTGACTGCTCACCACTTGAAAACACTGGAATGGCTCTCAGTATATTCTCAATCCATATGATCATAGATCAGGTGTAGAGACGGATTGCGGTTGCGCTGCCTCTCAGCTTTGGTATGTCTGTGGTGTGGCTTGTTTGACAGCATTTCTGTTTTTTTTTTGTCTCATTTGCTTGAGCAAAAATAAAATCAGGGTGAACTTAGAGGTAGTTCCTGCATAACCAATAAAATCAAGTGTTTGTTGTCGTTTCATTTAAAATGTCCTCTTATCTCCTCTTCCTCAAAAAAATAATTTCTTTCTCTCTTTTCTTTCTGTCACCTCCCAGTTCAGGTGACTGATTTTCACAGAGTAAAAGCCTGAACACCACTGCAGCAGTTGATGGTTGGGTGGACCCCCCCAGATGGGATCAGTGTCCAGGGGGAGGTGTTGGAGAAGGGGGGTATGGGGAGCCCTTTCCCCCTCTGACGGGATGGCCTTGTGGGTTTGGCTGCTGGCTGCCGTCTTGCTGTCTCTGCTGACCGTCAGCGTGGCCCGGCCGCCCCTCACAGCCACCAGGGCGCTGGAGACCAAGGCAGAACCTGAAGGTGAGGAGCATGAGAAGAGAAAGAGGGGAGCCTGGGGGAAGAAGTCATAGAGGAACATCTTTCATGTCTCTAGAGTTATTACAATTTAGTTTTTTTTGTTTGTTTTTAATGAATATTACCATATGACTTCCAAAATCAGTCCTTATTCATTTATTGTAAGGTTTCAACAAGATTAGGGAAAGCACTGCTGCTGGTCAGCTGGCTGAAAGAAGATTTACCTGTAAATTATTATTAATGTTTTCCGTTTTTGTTCAGTAAAATTACATTCAAAACGCAAATTGAGTGAAAGCTGTGACCCTAGCCTAAACAACTCAGGGTAAAGGTTTGTTTAACAGACAAAACAGACAACATTGCCTTCTGGCTAAGCAGTGTCAGGGTTTGAGCTGAAAAGTAAAGGGTGAAAAGGTGTGCAAATACTAACGTCTGTCAATGCAAAAATGTCATTTTAAGTTAGAGTTCCAGTCCTGCAAGTTGTCCAGAAAAGAAGTAAAATAGTTCAAACAGAGTTTAAGGGGGATTTTTAACTAAACAAACAAAAGGGGAATCATTTACTTTAATAGTAATGAGGTGTTGTTTTCCACACTGGGGGGTGAATGATTCACACTTTTTTGTCTTCTCTTCCTGGTGTCTGTATTAGTGTCTGTGGGATTGATTGTTAAAGCCAGGTTTGTGACCAACTGTGTGCATGTGGGAGAGAGCGAGGGTGGGACCGTGTTTATCCTGGCATCTCTTTATTAAACCTTCTTGCCTGAAATGAGGAACAAGGGGTGAGGAAGAAAAAGACAAAGTCGCATTTGAACAGGGAAAGTTGTGAAGTCGTTCTTTTGCCTTAATCCAAAAATGTTCCTGAAACTCTTGTTTCAGAAATTTGTTTCGCAGTGTTGCATTGTAATTTTGTTTTGTATTTTTAGCTCTGGCACAGTTTTGCTAGAGACAAGTTAATTAGTTTTTGTGATGGACAATAAACCACATTCCAAAGCTCTTTGTTCGCAGGCTCTCATCAGCATGCTAATTTTAAGTTAGGCCAAAAAGACAGCGTCACAATTTGAAACCACACCATCTATTTCTCTCACAAACACATTCACACAGACTGTACCTATTCTTGGCCTTTGCCCTGAAGGTCAGGGTATCCCTCTTGGCCACCTTGATAATAAGCTGCTTGAAATCCTGTCTCCTGTTGTTATTGTTGTTCTATCCCAGACTGGTTGGCTCCATGGTGGTGAGTTCAGAGCCCCCATATGGCTTAAAAGCTACACTAACGTGGTCACAGGAAGGAACGAGCTCTCCAGAGTTACACAATCCTCCAGGAAAGTTCTTAGAGGATTTGTGCATATTTGACTTCTCTATCTGTTGTAAAGCTTGCAGAGAGTTGGTCGCTGGTAAAGTCATGTGACTGCAGATTAGCAGAGGTAGACTCACGATGAGGCGTAAGAGGTTTTGCAAAAGGATTTATTCCCTTTAAATCGTTTCTCCCTTAAATAAAACACTTTGCTTGTATATAGAATGCAAGGGATGTCCATTCTTCTTTGGAAAATAGCTAAAGCTTAGTAGTATTTGTTAGAGTTGTGTTATTAACAATATCTTAATGTCTTGCCATAGAGATCTTTTTGATGTGCACTTTACTGTTTTAAGATTTTTGCAGCCTCTCAGAGGTTTTCTTTGTTTATAGTCCTATATTTAGCTCTTTCTATTGCTTCTCCATCAACGTATCTCCACCAGACTACTAATTTACAAACTGGGTGACTTCTGAAGGTAATTTGTTGGTCTGGGTTTTATATAAAAAGAAAAAAAGTTTGATGTTCGGATGAAGTGAAATATGTTTTTAAATATAAAAAAATATTTCAAAAAGAATACATTTTTTCCCCTTTACAACTATGCACTACCTTGTGTTTGTTGTTACATAAAATACAAATAAAGTTGGATGAATATCTTATAATGTGACAACATTAGGAGAAGTTCAAGGATTGAATCTCCTTTCACATAGCGATTCACAATCTTATCTAAGTCAATGTTTTCTGTTTAGCTTGGATGGGTTCAAATGATTTCAGTGTGATTGAATCAGTATGTCATGTTATTTGTAGTAAACAGATGTTGGAGACACAGAATATCAGGTCCTGGTTTCTCTTGTCCTAGCAACAATTCCTTTAGAGATGTTTAGTATTTCCAGCAGCTCCACCCCTGGCCGCCCCGCAGCTCGGGTCACACTGCCGTCTGTGTGTGGAAGAGCACAGATTGCTGGAGATGCTTCAGATTGCATATCAGTGTTGTCTCTTTTGAGCCCACGCCTGCACCTCCGGTGGCCCTGCTAGTTTGTTTACCTGTAGTCGCTGTAACAGAAGAAGTGGAGCAAGCGCGCTGGTTACAGCCTCCACAACAGGCCTATTGTTGATGCTGCAGCAGCTTCAGTATCTATGGAAGTGTTTACATCGTCCAAGTGCTCTCTGTTTGCATTGCGATAAAAATACACTGACAGAGCTGAATAACAATGGAGGCTAATCTGAAAGGTGTGTGTCTTTGACATTGGGTCCCTTTTGTATTTCATGTGGAATGACCCTAGCACCAGGCTCCCTGGAATGAGAGCAGCTGACTGAAGTCAGCTCATAGTTTGGCTCTGCACTCCTGAAGCTGCTGCCAAATTCGGCTCCTAAAAAAAACCACCTGATCAGCAGAGCGTCAGTTTTTTTTTTCCAAAATACTCAAGTAGTTTAATAAATATAGTCTGCCCATGGAGGAGGTGTTTTATTGTGAGGCACTGAAAAAAGATGAATTTAAAGGTTTCCTTGCAGGTATGTGCTACCTGATTTTCTGCTGGGCGTTTTAATATAACCACAAAAGTAAGCTCATGTTCAACTAAATAAGAAAAGCAAATGAAAAGAAAAACCAACAGTATATGTGTGTCTCTATGTCAGACTAGAGAGGAGATATGGTCTTACCTATCTGTAACACCCTGGTATTTACACAGTAGGAGCGTAGTTGTAAATGCATAAAAATGTCAGCTGGCCAGTTAATGACATGAGGTGTGTGTCTGGAGTGTGTAGCTTTGACAGTGGAACTGAACGGCACAAAGACAGTATGTCAGTGACCAGCAGGATTTGGGGCGGGGGCTTTTGGACTGAAAGCACAGCTTTCACACGAGGACTTTTATTAACTTGCCGTTGGCTGGTGTTAATCATGAAAGTCCCAGTATGTTGTTTGCTTTGGCTTGACGCTGCACTGTCCCGCCTCACACTGGTCCGATAAGAAGTCTGAAAGATCTGCTGCCTGTGTCAACTAAGGCCGTTCGGTCCTCACATGGGAATGGATATTAACACGTCAGGTGTCAGGTGGTGGAGAAAGGAGAACGCTGCTGGATGAAATGAAGAAAGTACACATAGATAAGAATTTTCTAACTACACCTATCCAGATCTTGACATTAATGTATTAATGTAAGTTTATTATTCTTTTGAACAAACTGTGTTACAATGCATACTGACAGCACCAGAGGTATTCACTCCTCTTCGATGATTCTCACATTTTGTCTCATTACCAGAAACATTTTTATTTGGCTTTTTTGTGGCAAATCAACTTAAAGCAGTGCTTTACTTTAAATTATATCAAGTACAACTATTTGCCTTTTTTCAATGTAAAACAGCTCAAGCTCATCCTTATTGGATGGTGCACTGATTTTTTTTATTATTTCAATGTCTTCTTAGTTAGATTTAGTTCTGAACTTTGACTGAACACACTTTGATCTAAACTGATCCATTGGAGCTTTGGTTGCATGTTTTGGATTGTTTTCTAGCTGAAAGGTCAAACTCTTCCCCAATACTTGTTGTATTTGCAGCCGCCTTCAGGTTTGCTACAGTCATTGTTTTCTGTTCCCCTCTGTTTATCTTTCTGTCGAAAAGCATCATCATAGCATGATATTGTTGCCACCATATTTTACCACAGAGATGTAATATTCAGTATAGTTTATCTTTTACAGGGTTTCCGCTGGTCCTTAAAAAGTCTTAAAAGGCATTGAATTCTTCTAAATAAAACTAAGGCTTTAATTGGTATTAAAATGTCTTAAATCGGTCTTTCGTAGGTCTTAATTTTTAACACATAATAAACATGCCCGTGCTGTTCTGCAGGTGTGGCATCAAGCGTGTCCATGTTATATGGGTCTGACCTAGCAAACTATCAAAACGTTATATTAAAGATGGAGTTTGTCAATATTTAGAAGCAACCAATATCCAGTTAAACTCAGACACAAACGTCAACAAAAAAAACTGTTTTCTGTATCAATATAACATCAATGTTTTTAGCATTTAAAGGAAAAACACTGTTGGATCGTAAAAAAAGGTTTAATCCAGTGAATTTAGGAGAAAAAATGCATCAGGGGATTCTGTTAAGAACATTGACTTTGCTGTATCGGTAAAGGTTCTCAGTCATCCAGGTCATGGTCAAGCTTGGAAAGTTCAGTTTAGGCAACTGGACGTGTAGTTTTCTAGAAG